>VWZG01003728.1:762918-789984 GCA_013396735.1 Grallaria varia
AAAAAAGAAACGGCTTCCCAAAACATGAGGAACTGGAGAGAGAACCAGAAAGATTGGCTGAGGTGTGTTTCCTTACCCTTCGACAGTGAACCTGTCATTCTTTATACTGTGTGATCTCAATATCTGTGTGCTTCAGCTTTCCTGGTGACGTACACAAGGGAAATGACCAGATTAATGAAATGGTCTTAGGCCTTCCCAAAGCCCTGTGAGGTCAGAGAAAAGGTCCCCAGTGGCTCCGTTTGTGTCTGACTCAGCTGCTGTCTGGTGGGATGCCAAAAGGGCCTCAAACCGTGCACTGCACCAGTGTGCACCTTCTGCTGGGTTTGGGTTATCAGGGCAGTCAGGGACATGATAACAAACCAGAAGCTACAAGGAGAGTTCCTGGGGGAAAGTAGGGAATTAGCTGTTTATTGGGCTTCCAGTGCAAACAAATCCCCAAACAACAAAACCTCAAATAGCCAAGCACTCAAGCAAAGAAGCCTTTACCCCTATCCCCAAGAATTTTCAAGTTCGAACACCTCATAAATCATAGTACATAACATCTTCCAAAACAGAAAATCCCTTAGGAAAAGGTTTCTCATAATCACAGATTTCCTTACAGGAGATTGCTCAACAACTCTGAAGCAACATTTCCATTATGTGCAAGGCAAACACAAAAGCTTGTAGTGTTCCAGAGCGCATTTGCTGCTGTAGCTGCGTGAGGTTACTCCTTTGTAGGGTGAATAAGAATTAGGAACACAATCCTGGTGACTGATCTTCGCACTTGTGGTGTGGTGTTATCACCTTCTTAATGTTTTTCAGATGTTTCAGCAGGACCAAAACCCTGATATTCAAGCAGTGTGATACACCACTGCAGAAACACTTTGGGGTAGTTGAAGGCTGTCCGATCAGGTGCCATAATTTATTTCAAATTAAGAAAATTCCACTAATATTTTCCTTGGACTTAGTTCTTATTTTTGGTAGCTCAAGGTCCCAGACTGAAGTCAGCCACTGCACGATATATGATTCATACACTTTTGTCTTCTGAAACAGAAGCAATTTGTACAAAGGAAGCAGGGTGAGTAGGACTTGCTTTTTCCTACATAAGGTTTTAAGAGAAAGCCTTAAGAAGCAAAGGGTCGAAAAGACTTCAAGATCTGACATGTAGTGGAAAATTTGCCTGATTTTTAAAGCCTTCACAATTTCTTTGTGCCTTTTGACTTGTCCTGATATTAGATAATTCTAATTATACAACTCTGAATTGCTACTGAATTTTATTTCCAAAGGGGAAGAACGAATTAATTCTGTTTAACCTTGTGCAGAATTTTGGGTGCTTTCCTTCACGGTCCTTCTTTGATGCAGGTTTTTTTTGAGCATCTGCTATCTACGGCTGTGAAGGCACACCTTGTTTTGTTCACAGGCTTGCAGCTTCCCAGTCCTCCTCTCAGCTACTGTGGTGTGGTGAGTACGGAGCCAGGTTTACAAGCCAGGAGGGTTTGACATGAGCGGGAGCAGTCTCAGAAGGCAGCACACAACGTGACTCCACAAGAGGCACAGGAATTCCTCAACCTCTTTGTGCAATAAACAAAATATTCATGTTTGCTGTGAGTTAAACATCTGAATTTCACTTCAAAGCATTTAAGTGAACTTTGCAAATGCAATTTCCCCTTTTTTTGTTAAATTCAAGAGTTTGACAAAACTTGGCCGTCAAAAGTACTCTGAAAAAGGAGTGACCAGTAAAGAATGGTGTCCTTTAGTATGTTGGAAAAAACAGATGTACTAATATCTTTCCTTTTCGGTGGTCACACATGTATGCTTAGTGTGGACGGTGGTTCCATTACTGGTCTTAATAACTGTGTTTAGTTTTTTCTACGTGGTAATTAATTTATATGTTGAAATTCATGGTTTTCCTTCTCAAGAAAAAGCACTATAGGAAGAGAATCAGTCTCATAGTTATCCTGAAGCTTAAAGATCATTTAACTTTATTTTTTCAGGAGGTGTTTCCACATGAACGTTCAGGTTTTTTTCAAAAAAGCAAAAGCATGAAATTATTCATAAATTTAAATAACCTCTGAGGAAATCTGGACAATCACAGTGGTCTACATTAAGCCCCAACAGAATCAAAGATGTATGTCAATTTTTCTTTAATACCTTTGACTAATTGTTTTTATTGGTGAACAATTTACTTCTCAAAATACAGTATTTCAGGCAATGCAAGAATTAAAAAAAAAAGTCCTAGGACATATGCTGAACAGGATTTACTCTCATGATGTTGCAGTCTACTGCTCTGGTCTACCTGTGGGATGAAGACCTAGAGGAAAATTTCTTCTTGGCATGAGCAGGGCAGTGTTAACGCTTCAGGTGACCCATATTTTGGATGATTTTCCAACAGACAAGGGTGATGTTTCCTGTTTCACGTGATCAAGGAACAAAATGCTGTAACTCAAAAGCTGAGGAGAGGAAACCGGGAAAAGGTCATAGGCAGGAGCTGACAAGAGTTCTCTGTGCTGAACATGTCACTTGTCACAGACCCAGGCAAACAGCGCTGGCCACAGCTCGGTCCTTCCTTCTAGAGAAGGGTTCAGAGGACACAGCCAGCACGTTCCCACAAACTGCTGCCTTATGTACCCAGGCCTGGCGTGGGAACAGCCTTTGGATTGCCTGCAGGTCTTTTGTAACCCAAGAGCCACAGGATCACCACCTTTGGTACTCAGGGGCAGGCACATGCAGAGTTTTTTTTCCCCTTGATTGTTTTCTGACTCTGGTTTGCTGGCATTATTAAGTATGTCTGATTTATTTCTGTTTGAATGAAATGTTTTGTTTAATCTCAAATGGTCTGTCTTAATTGGCTGAGTATGTGAAAACACTTCAGTTTGGGACAGACCCAAAACAATAACCACTAACTTCTGGGTTTGTTTTTTTTCTTTTTTTTTTTTTTTCCCCCTTTTTTTTTTTTTTTTTTTCTCTTGGCTACTGAACCAAAAAAAAAGAAAAAAAAAAAGGAAACAAATTTACATGGGCGCTGTTTTAGTATTAGGTGCAGAGAAACTCAGTAGGATTATGTCTTTATTTGAATTGAAAATCAACATGAAATGTGATCAAAATCAAAGCAGGCTTGGAGAAGCAACCACGACAGAGAGGAGAGGGTATTTTGATGTTTTAGATGTATTTCTTTCTTTCTTTCTTCCTGACACACTTGAATTCAAACTGAATTACATCAGAATCTCTTTAATGTTGATATTATTTTGGGATTCACAGTTTCCTTTGATTGTGTATAGAAATAGAACTAGAAGGTCAGTTCTGGATATTGAACCTAGTATTTTTTTAGGTGATGCACACACTCTGTTTCAGGATACTGTTCACTTGACACTAAATAATGTGACCATCAGGTTTAGATCAGGACATTGTGACAGGTTTTAAACTTGTTAAAAGCCAGGGGTTTTTTGGACCAGGGCTTCATATTTTAAGTCAGCGTCAGAGTTACAACTTCCAGCCAGTGTAAACTTCAGCATGTACAACTGGGACTTCCAGATTAGGTACATCTCTAGCAGAGGTAAAATGAAATGTAGAGAACGGAGACAGAATGAAAGACAGACAGTTTTTCACGCTTGACTTACAAGAATATAGCAGAGAATAGGAATGGAAATAATGCTGTTAGAAACTGTCCAACACAAATATGGTTTAGAGACAAGAACATGAGTTTTGGCTGTGCCTTGTTGCAGAAAAGAGTCAGACACATGATGGAAAACCCACATTGCCTCTCCTACAGAGCCAAGCAGAGGTCGAGGTTTCTTCTGCCCCTTACGGAGCATTTACTTCAGAACTGGTTGACTCTCAGATGGAAAACAGGAATTTAAAAAAATCCATTCTTTGCCCAAGCACAAATTAAATAACTGTAATTTGCTTTATCTGTTGTGGCATTGGAGAGATGGAAATAGCTCTTTTAGGTGCTGGTTATCAATGCACTCACCTTCTCTTCTTTCCCTTCCTCTTCAAGCACTATGTTATCTCAAGGTGTCATTTGATATGTTGACCACTGAATTAAATACATACAACTACTGTTATTTTGCAATGCAGTCACAGGAACATTGTTAAAGCAGTTCAGTAAATACAGCTTTGATTAAGTCAAACATACCTGTCAAGACTAGCTCATATAAAGAACGTGAAGTTAAAAGGTGATGTTTTGGGTGGGCTAGATATGCCATTAGGTAATTTCTGTGAAATGATCAATATTATAATTTTATAGATTTTACCTCCTTTTTTTTTTTTTTAATTTATTTTTTATATACTGGTCACTGCATATCTTTGAAAAGGCTACACTGCAAAACTTAACAGTCTCAATTACACTTTAGAAGACTTCCCGTCAGACCCACTTATGTCTGCCTTCAAGTTCAACACGTCAGATCACACTGAGGTTTTCATAACAGCAAAGAAGCCTTAGAATGTCATTGAAAGAAAACAAAACTAAATTCTGTGGAAAAGAGTGAGTAAGTCAGCAGTTGCACTTTCTGGGAAAGCTTTCATAAAAAAAAAAAAAAAAGGAGAAACTAGTCAACTAAAAGAATCTTGTAGAGAAATGAAATGTCTTTGTGATTCGGGTTTGATGATGGTACAGAAATGTTTCCAGGTACTGCGTGTGGCCAACCTGGCCCCAGTGCTGGACTCTGGGCTAATGTCCTGCCCTGCCTGTGCTGATGGGTTTGCTAATCTGGGCACAGAACTGAAACTCCTGCAAGCCTTGGTTTCACAGCTATAACTCTAGTTGTATAAGCACTTCTTAGTCTGTGAGATATGAGGTCCTGATGCAGCACTATCCACAGTCCATCTGCCTTCCCATTCCCATTCTTTTGCTGCAAAGTGGTGCTGCAACATTTATACTGGAGGCATGGCAAGAGGAAGCTACAACTTCTTTTTCTCCTCCAAAACTGCCTGCAAACTAATCCCTGCTTAAGCTTTATACTGTGAGCTATTTACTACAGAGAAAAGGTTAAGATCTTGAGTTGATCATTTTCTCCAGTTTTTTCTGTTAGTGTCTCCTCTGAAAACAAGTATCCTTAAAGAATTAAAAAGAAGAAAGGCTGTCTCACCAAATGTCACATACCTCTACATGTACTATACACATTGCTTTCTCTAATTCTTGGTAGATGGCATATGGCTGTGTAATGAGAGTTAAGGAATAGGAATGATTTGGGAAAAACTGGGTCAGTTATTTGTGAAGTTGTGGCATTTCCTCCTGCCCTTCCTTCCTCTTATAACAGTAATGTTACCAAGAGCTGGGATATGAGTGCAACATAATGACCTCCACTCTAGTCTTCAGTTGCCAATAATCTTCACCAGTATTAGTTCTATGTAAAAGCTTTATTGTTATTTTTACAGCAAGTATTGGCCTGAGCTCCTCTCTCTCCAGGTGATCAGATTAGGATTAGTATACACTGCCAAGGCAACATAGCAATATCAGCTCATCACCTTTTACTTATTATTTCCTCAGTCCTATCTCCCAAACTTTCCCAAAGTAAATGACAGGATTAGTTTATTTATTGTTTTCCTGCAGTCATGGTACAATAGCTCAGTGAAATCTATCAGTCTCTGCTTTATTTACTGTTTTCACTGCTAAACAAAAGTGAAATCATGACTAGGAGGCCAAACTTGATAGAGTGGGAATAAATATATACAGTTTTTACAGTATACTTGCAGTGTCTTTTATTTAAGTGCTCCAATTTTGTTTTTCACAAAAGTCAGGAGAGTAATTTGACCATTCTGTCCATCTTGTGAGTGGATTTTATTACTAGTTCACAGAACAGGAAACCATACAAACTTCTGTCTTCATAGTCTGTATAGCACCTGTTCTCTAAACTAGGCAATAGCTTAAAGGACAAGCAATACAAATGATTACCTAGGACTTTTAATTAAATTTGGATAGTTCAAGATTAAGCTGGACAGGGTGCTGGGCCATCTTGTCTACGCTATGTTTTTGCCAAGAAAGGTTGAATCAGGTGATCCTTAAAATCACTTCCAACCTGATACTATATGACTGAAATGTTAACCATTGGTCTGAGTCATGGCTTTCCACAATAATTGCGAACTTCAGTTCCACATGTATATGCAGTAACCATATGCACAGACTTTGATACACACTTGGCTAACAGATCTAACAGCTACTTTGAAGCTCGGAGTAGGAATGTGAAAAACAACCCAAAAAACTAGTCATACATGGACAAAGATCAAAGCCTAGAAGAGAATAAAACATGTGTCTCTCAAGTCTGGATTTCCATCAGTTTTTGGTTTGGCTTTTTTCTTTTTTTCTTTTACAAAATAGGTGTTCGACAATCTGTGTTTTATTTCTGTAGTAATCTTAGATGGAATTAGCTGAGTTTATAAAGGGCAGCCTTACATGTGGTTACAACAGAAATATTTTTCTATTTTTAAATCAGCAGTCTGGTTTTCAATAGTTTGGATTATCAAAGTTCCTTCAATTTATCTCAAAGAATGTTTCTGAAAGTGTAAATTACACTGGATATTTCTTCCATCTTTTCTCAATGTTGACACTTTTTTTGATTTTTTTCATACTTATAGCATATATACGGTTAACAGTGTTTAAAAGAAATAGCTCTAAAGGCAAAAGTTCTGTGGTTTCTGTTTTATCATGGCACCTTGTGAACTGAAGATTTCTAAGCACTCTGTCCCGGGCTGCCTCTGAAAGAGCACCCTGGTTCCAGCACCCAGGATTAAATGTATGTTACTTTAGGCAGAATCTATGAGAGTGTTTTGAAGTGTTCAATTTTGCCTTGTGTATGTTATAGTTTCCAAAAGCTTATGAAGAAGAACAGAGTGAATAATTTGCCTTGATTAGACTACAAAATTACCTGGTTTTGTACCTGAAAACAGGTGTCAGTGGTGGCTGCTGGTTCAGGGATGGAGGCAGACTCATGGTGGGGGAAAAGACAGTCAATGATATATAGAGAATAGAGGAAAGACAAGAAAAGATTACTGGAGTGGAAAAAAAGGACAAGAAAGGCATTAGCTAAATTGTTAAAGGTTTGTTCATACATGAAAAGTGCAGATAGAGATGAGGTGACAGCATGAGCAAATATACAGCCTGAATAAGAACAGCTCAACTGGGCTGATAGACACTGAGTTCTTTTCAGCTGTGTTTCATTTTCCTTCATCTGTTAACCAGGAAGCAGGTATTATTTCATTTTACACTATCAGAAAGCAGAGTAAGATTTATTTAAGGTCATCCAGGAAGTCTACAGCAGAACAGAGAACTAAATCAGGAATTTCTGAGTTCCAGACCAGTACACTAACCATGGGACAGCTCATTTCCTCTCTGTAGGAGCCTCTGCTGCCAAATTGCATTAGAATAGAAATTGCAAAAGTCTCTCTTGTTTACATTTCTTTAAAACAAACCTTCATTAGGACTTGATTCAATACATCACAAATACATTATCAAGATTACCATGCAATGTTTGTAAATCTCTAAATCCGAGAGATAGGATTGGCTGGTGATGTAAATGAAAACGAGATCAAGATTCAGGAAAAAAGCAAGTAAGAGTTATCTGAGGAGAAATGTAAGGTTATTTGCTGATGTGAAGACAAAGATTTGAAAAAAAACTCTGAGATTTTTCTGAATTGGGAAGAACTTGTTTGTGTGATTGAATATGTCAGAATAATTTAAAAACTCATTTATTATGAAATAGAATCTCCTTGTTTGAACGCTGCGTCTCAACAAATCCCCCGAGGCTGTTTACATAAAAGCAAACAATCTGCCAATGTTAAATTTTACTCATTTCCCCTTTCTTTCTTCAGAAGTAAAAAAAAAAGGAAAAGAAAAAAACTTTTGTGCAATGTTCTTAAACTTACAGAGATTGTTGCAAGAGCCAAGTGTTGCCTAGCTGTATCGTCTGCAAAGGATGTTGCTCAAGTCATATATGGGGAAAAACTGTGCTTTAAAACCCAGTTAAATAAAACAATTTATGCTGACTATTATGGATCCTTACTGGATTATAAGTATTGTTTAACACCTTGAATACACTGTAGTGATGCTCTTACTTTTTAGAGTGACAGTGCATTCCTCACCTTAGTATCAGGAAAAACAGCTCTTGGACATAAGTCAGGATATGGTTTTGGTGACCGTACAGACACAATTTGTCTTTGATCTTCTTTTTTTCCCCCTAGGTACTCATATACTGCAGATACTATCAGATTAATTCCTGCTTTATTGCTCACTTTTAAATGAAGATTTTCTTAGCCGCACTAACTTTATGTCTGCATATTGCCAGCATTATTCCATCCATGGCTTTTGCTCTAGTGATAGACATGCAGACTGGTCTGTGCTTCCCCTCTGAGTAAACAGCCATTCATTTATTTGGCTGAGTACAATCCTGCTGAAGTCAATGGGTGTTCTGTCTTTGACTTCCAAGATTCTTGACTCTCAGCCTGTGCCTCAAATGAATTCAGAAAGTTCCCAGTGACAGTAGCTGAAGCCATGGATTTGATTAAATGTGTCTTCAAAGCTGGTGTTGTTGGTAATTCAGCCACTCTGCTTATGTGACAAGACAGGTGAATGTGTTTTCTGGATGTCCAATAGCAGTCACAAATACATGTGTCCAAATGCAGGACTGTTCGAGAATTGACTACAATGGAAGGTAATACTCTTCATGTAAATAATTTACAAATTTTCTTGTTCAGATGTATGTTATTCAGCAGCCAAAATCCAGGAACAGAGAAACAGTTGAAAGTACTTCCCCTTGGCCTTTCCTGCTATTTCATAGTCACGGAAATATTTGTCTTTTATAAAAGAGAATTTCTCTTACTTCCCAAAAGAACATTAAATGTTTGTTTATTGTCTATCAGGAAAATACAGACATAAAACTTCTTTTAGACATGCACACATTCCTTTCTACTCAACACTGGGATTTATCTTGCCATTATAAATCTTTATTAAGAAGGGGAGATATGGTGCTTCTAAGCACTTTTAGGACTAGAGAGCCTGAGTAGGGAAGAGGGAAGCTGTAGTAAGGCTCCCACAATAGTCTTCTTTACTGCCCCCCACTCCCTGCCCCCAAAATAAAATTCTGTACACTTCTTGATATCTGTTACTTTTCAATTAAACACCACACACTTCCCTTCTATCCTATTAATGCACCCACTAGTTCTTCTCTTCGCTCCCTCTTCTCTTTTCTTTGGCAATGATTTTCTTTTCTTGGCCAGGCTTTTGACTCTGTATTATTTAATTTTTTTAAAAAAAATTTCAACAAAACATATCACATGGGACCAGTATCTGACAACTGTTCTCAAAAATCCTTTAGGAAAGGCAGGATGATATATTGGGCCAAGGAATCCACTGTTTTGTCTTCTGGTAGGTAAGTGGTGATTATTCTAGGCCAGCCATTTTCCCTGTTTCCTTATCAACAATTTATCTCTCTCAGCCCCTCTACAAAAGCATAAGAATTCTGCACATGTCAAGACTAATATGGGCTCCAGTGTCAGAATATTATTTCTCTATTTAATCCATCATCTTGCTTTATATGAATCTTGCCAATAATTTACAGTGCTGTTGCATCTGTCAGGATGAGTGTTCTGCTGTGTTTAAAAGAGATAATTCTTGTATCTGATTGGAAATGGTGTGCCTTTTTTGGTGGAAAAAATTAAAACTCAACACTAAGTCCAGTCTCAATTCTTTTTATCAGATCTTTCCCTGTATTGTTCACAAGGTCAAAACAGGTGCTCATTGCAAAGATTAATTATCAACCAAGATGCTGATGTTGTAATTCATAGTCTGTCTTCAGCCGTGGCAGGAAATCTGAGCTCACACAAGGGTGCTGCTGCATGGCAGGAAAACCTGTAAAGCAGCACGGGCTCCAAACAGGCTGGGCTGGAAGCGGAAAGCTGCAGTTTTGGTTGGCTAACAAAGTACCGTCCCGCCAGTGATCTCCCTTGGGCTCTTCAGCAAAGTGAGCTCCCACACAATGCATTGCAATTTGAGTTCTCGGAATCTGGAATAGGAAGAATGTAGGCACATATTGCAAAGTCTGTTTTGATAAACAGACATGACTGATCTCCCTAGAATGGGGCTGGTAAATTACTACCTGTTCTTCAAGTGTTTCAGTGATTTCACTGCTTTATCACTACCAACTATGATGAAAGCCAGGTCCTTGGTTTACTTGACCGCTTTTGAAAATGAGACTGCTTTCAATTTTTCTGGTAAGACTGGCTGGGAGATTTTATGTCTTTTCCTTGGTCCTGCGTTGCTGATGGAGAATTGGGGATTCTCCTCAGATACAGTAAAAGTGAGGTCTCGCTCATGCCTAATCTTTCAGAATTTTCTGGCGCACAGTTTTCAGGAAGACAATGAATAATCAGTTTGGATTATTTCCTCTTGGAAGAATTACATTAACACATTAGGAACGTATCGGTGATTGACGCAGAAACTCACAAGAAATCTACACCCTGAGACAGGCAGTTTGAAGGTGATGTCTCAGTAGTTGTGTATTCTTTTGGACCCTAAAGAACCTTAATGGGAAAAGAGGCTCCACTGAGGCTGTTATGAAATAGTTTATTCACTTCTCCTTTAAAAAAAAAAAAAAAAGAAATTTTCCTGATCAAAAATAATTTCACAGAAGACAAACCTCTCATCAGGTCTCAGCAGAATGAGGCACCACTTATGGAGATAGAAAAGTTAATGGAAGAATGAACTACATTCCAAGAAAGGCTACAGTAGCTCTTACATTTACCATTTATTTGCTAATCCAAGAAACTGCCTAGGTTTCATTAAAAAAAAGAATATTTTAGCTTTGGATGTGTAATCAAAGAGAGATACGGATTATTTTAAAGCAATAATTTAATTTCTATAAGATTCAACCAGCCATTCTATATCCAGTTGTAACACTGATTACCTCAGTAGGCAGGTGATGATGAGAACCACTTAATATCTATTGCAATAAGCATGGAGGTGGAATCGGGAAACCTTTTATGCCTCAACATTTGATTGTCATCCAGGGGTGAAAATCTTAAGGACAAAACTAAATTGGGTAAAGATGAATAGTGTGTCTAGTACTAAACTGTAACAATGAAATACTCAAGTACAGGAATTTGTTAAATGGGAAGTACAGTATTTATTCCGAGGCTGTCCCAGCGAGTATGTCTGAAGTGATCACAAGGAGGCAATCTGGACATTTAAATAGAGAAAAAATGGCTGAGTCAGATGATCCATGGGAACTGTTTGCATTCCCATTAGTCTGTGCCCAAGGCAGAGCATTCGATGTGACTTCTTTCCTGGCAGAAAGGACAGAACCAAATTTCTGATCCAAGGGACCTGCAGTTCCTTTGGTAAAGGTTCAGAAGCAGCCCTTGAGCACCATTTATGTTTACTGATGAAAGGTCCTGATCCCAGTTTATCATGTGTTATGATGAAGTGGTTGAGACAGCAATACCTACAGCCTGCTAAGCTGTGAACCCCCATGAAGGTTAATTTTATGATCAATGTAGAACACCAAAGATCATGCACTCTATGACATTTTAATCAAAATTTGAGGGAATAGAAGGAGATGTAGACTACTGCTGCTCAAACCTGTTGGATTTTCTCTTTTCCAAATTTAATCAGGCTCTCTGCTGAGAGATTCACAACATCCAGAATGTGATTCAAGTGTTTAGGATCCTTGCAGTCCACAGATAGGATTTTTTGTGATGTATGAGAAAGCAAGGAGCATGAAATACAAATTTCAGCTGTAACAGTTCCTTGTTGTACAAAAATTAAGGCTGTGTTAGAATTTTAATTCCTTCCTGAGTGAATTACTCAGACAAATTCAGGCCCACTGGAAAAAGAAGGCAGAAATTCAATTTCTGATGCAGATATGCTCCCGTCAACATTATTCACATGGGACAAATATATATTAGCATGAATTTGAGCTTGAATTAACTATATTTCCAGCATAATTGCAAGTAGTATGAACTCATTTCGGTATAATTCATAAGGAATTTCCCCTTTTGCTTTACTAAAGCAGGTAATATATTTTCTACTCCTACTTTTTTAGATGAATTTTCTAACCAGAGGAGGGGTTTTGGTGTATTGCTTTGTTTAAGTAAATTTTAAGTCTTTTTAATTCTGGTGTTCAAGCCTGAACTCTCCTACAAAACAAACCCCAAATTGTTTCTTAGTATTTACAATTTCCCCCAGACTCCGTAACTTGTTCTTCCATTTTGTCTGCCTGGTCATCAGGGGAACCTGAGCACGGACAGAAGTGGTTAAGGGTGCACGACTTCACCATCTATAGGAACAGAGGTAACCTAGATGATCTGTACACTGATCACTGCAGGCATTCAAATCAAGCAGCAGGGTGTGGTTTCCATGCTTGTACAGCTCCTGATTTTCTATTCCTTCACTCTGTTGTCCTGTTTCTAAGTATTCTTATGCTGCAAAGCAGGTGAAAGAGTTTTCTTTTTTCTGATCCTAAAAGATTACATTAAAAAAACCACTCTCAGTAATAAATAAGAGTCAGAACTAGTTTTGGAAATAGTGGTGTTGAATTTGCACCATCAGGAATAGTGAGTGAAACCTGCTCGATGCTGGGGGATCTATTGGCCAGATGTGAGCCCAGGGAAGAGTCAATTGAAATGCACATCTGGAACACTTTTCTTGAGGAAACCCTGGTCTTAAATCTAGCCAAACAATTATATGCTTCAATCCTGTAGTTTATCAGGGCACTACCACATTGCCACATCATCGTGATTATGTAGGAAGGCTTGAAAAAATGTAACAAAATACTCTGTTCCAGAACTGTTCTCATTAGCCCATACCTAATAGCTTGGAATAAGATTTTCTAGAGGATAGCTGATTAAGTCCTTGAACCCTGCACAGAAATGTCAAGCAATTTTGTTCCCTTTAAAAAAAAGTGAAATGGAAATCCTACATGCCTGTAATTTCTCTTTGAGATTAATGTTATACAACCTGTAAGTCTTAATTATTTTATTATTGATTCACTGTGTAATCTAAATTATCTGGTGTTAGAAAGTTGTTGTTGGTGTTCTGTATTGTGAAACCAAATCATTTCTGTAGGCCTCCTTTATTGTCTGTATCCACACCTGAAATTTAGCAGCATGGCTGACTTCTTTGCTTGTGTTTAGTGAAGCAAGTTTTAACTACAGCTTCTCTCTTTAGCCTTCTGCACCAGCAAGACTCCTGGGTACAGCCTGTCCCCAGAAACATTCTAGGGAAATAAGACATGATCTTCTTCTGTTTTAGTGAGGGCTTAATTGTGTAATGGTAAATAACTTCATTGCTCAGTTAGCAAAGCCTAAGTCAATGGTGATGTTGCATGGTTATGCTCTGTGTTACAAGCTGTAACTAATTTTCCCTCTGACTCAGAAAGCCACTAATTCTAAGGAAATAAAGTTCTTTTACAGATCTTAGTATTTTTCATAGCTATCCTATTTTTTTCCCTATTAACATATTTAAAACTACAGTGGTTAACCTGAAAACCTGACTCAGGGTGACAGCTTGTGACATGAGGGTTGTGCAAGCACAACAGAAGCTTGTCACTACACAGTCCTGTCAGAAAGGCTGTGTGCAGTTGTGGGTTCTCTTTATAGAAAGTGCAGACTAATTTGCTTCTTGCTCAAGATAATGAAACAATAAGAGGACCATTATGTTTTGGGTCATTAGTTTTTTCTTAAGTTTAACTTTTTCTATTTTTCTGTTGTTTTAAGGTTTGTGCTATTTTTNGCTCAGTTAGAAAAACTTTTCTCTCATCTTGGATTCAGCTACAATTTACACATTCCCCAAAAAGATAACACACATCTTATGGAGATATTAACAGCTCATGGATATTGATGCATTCCATCCACGGGTGACTCTGAATACAGCAGAACTGCTACACAACGAATTATGGCCTCAGCAACTTCTCTCTAGTTTTTTTTATTCTGTTGTTAATGCACATCATCAAACATAAGGACAGGCAACTTCAGTAAAACTTCAATAAATAGCTGATGAAAAATATCAGCTCACAATGAATTTTGTCAAAGAATAGATTCTGGCAAGAAAGGATAATATGCTCAGTACTTACAAACCTCTGAGTCACTTTGGCCTATTCTTTTTTCCTACTGTAAATTGCTGACGATATATGCTCATCTGCCTGTGACATTTACTGTGGATACTGGCCTTGCTGGGATATGTTGTTTTCACATTCAGATTGTGAATAACTTGTTTTCAAAGTGAAACATGGAAACTTGAGATTTCAAAGCAGTACCTTCTCCTGGCCTTTGGACACTAAGGTGTTATGAAAGAGACAGCAGTTTCATGCAGCCCCAAGTTCCCTATTTGTACTTTTTTCATTCAGGTATGGAATTTTTAAAGGAATTATTGCTCATTGATCTGTATAAAGTATGATGTTTTCATGAAATGTAGAGTCCTAGATTAACTCATGACTTCTTGGTGCAGTAACAATAAAAAAGCATGGCTTCATTCATTCTGATCAATCAATATATCTGAAAAGTACACCTGTCAAGGAAAAATATTTCACACAGTATGCTTAATGTAAAAAAATAGCCAACTGCAAATTGATACTCTCTTAGGAAAAAATGTAATTCTGTAATCAGTTTAAAAGTATAAAATAATTATTGGTGATGTCTATATTCCTAATTCAAGTCTATACTTGCAAACACTATATTTTATATTTAGGATGTAGGTGTTATTTAAGAAGTAGAACCTTAAAAGCTTTTAATGTTTCTTATTAGCAAGTGGGAAACATTAAGTATAAATACTTTCCTTTTTCAAGCATAGATTGTCTTTCATAGCTTGCAAGCATCTTTCTGAAAACCCCAGTGGTCAGTGTTACCACCATAAACTACAATGTCTTTCTCCGAATGTTACCTTTCCATTCTCACATTAAACCAAAATCTACTCATGCAAATCTTGCCTGCAATGATTCACTCTCCTTTTTTTTTCCTGGCCTTTAAGATGAAAATAAGCACGTAATTACAAAACAAATCATAATGAAAAAACAAACCAACAACCCAACCAAATAACAAACCACCTCTTCCAATGTAAAAAGTAATTAATTAAATAATTTAAAAGTTACCGAATGAAATTACAGTGGTTGAGCCAGGCTGTCAGGTTTGGCCATCCTGTACGGTGTTGCACCAGTATCCTGACCAGAACACTTCACAGCCACCCACCTCTCACCTTTCGTACATTCTGATATTTTCCATTGCCCAATCTAGTCCAGGTAGCACTAGTTCTATCTCCTTCGGCTTCACTTTAAACATTTTCTGTTTTGTTTTTGGTATTTATGCTCATGTAGAATACAATTACATCTCTCTCTTAATTTCTGCTTAGCCAGGTTTGATTTAATTTCAGTATTTCCTCAAAACTGACATATGTCATTCCTATCCCTAAATCCCTACTCTTGTTTAATTCATTCCAAACTTGTGGTCATCTGTGGTAGCAAGGTCGAGCAATCTAAACTTTTCTAGATGTGAGGAAACAGTAATGTATTTTCCTCTGCCAGTCAGCTTTTATCAGACATAAGGGAAGATCTTCAGAGGACCTCAGAAGAGAGTACATCATTTGCTATGAAAGCTAAGAAGAAATACAGGAAACACTAATTCTTTGAAAAATAAATCAAAGGGCCAGGAGCCATTCAGAATGAAATATGGAGATTCACTGTCAGTTTTTACTCCTTGGGTACAGCTCAAGTGCAGTAGGACCCGAAGTGGCACAGGCTCAGTGTTTGCCCTTTATCCCGAAGGGCTAAGTAACTCTCGGAAGGAAATAAATCTGATCTCATGCTGGAAAATTAAGGTTAAAATGCAGGATGGAAGAATCAAAGCTGTTACCTGGGATGTGATGAAATGTCCTCTTTGAAATGTCCTGACTGTTCATTAGTCAGATTTCAGCAGAAATGGTACCTCTCCAGCAGTTTTACAGGCTCACCCATGCTCAGCACTTTTCTAACTCAAATCAGGCTACTCAGCGGCTGCCTTGTTTTCACCCCAGTGCTACACAGTGCTAGTGTTATGGATTAATTTTGTACCTTTTTTTTTTTCCATTTTACTTCTGGAAGTAAAATGTTTTACTATTTTACTTCTACTAAATAAACACCTTTGTCAACTCCAGACTCCCAAGCTAGAAAATGGAAGTCTGACACATAATTTCTGGATTTACTATTAACTAGCTATAACCCCAGTTAGTCAGAATGTTAAAATGCTATTAATTGTTTGCTACTAATTAAAGATTAAATAAAAAAAATCCTTCTCATGTTTTTACAACCTGCAGTGTTACTCATCATGTCAGAAGCTGCTGGAGAGTTATTAATCCTTTAAAATTCAGGAGTCAGCCTGCTCCTTCTGTGCTTGTGGTCTAATGTCTGTACACAAATGCACGTGGCTGCCTTCTAAGAACCTTCATGACACTTTTTGTTTTCAGTATGCAAAGCCGAACTTTCTCATCAAGCACCGGTACCTGGAGGGTGTGGGTGCAAAACTGTGACTCACAGGTGATTTTCCTCTGCCCCTGCACCTTTAGAGACACGCGGGCCCTTCTGAAAACTCAGTCCTTGCATCTGAAATTTGCTTGGTCAGTCTGGTCGTGTAGAGGTTCATTACCAAACCTGAACACTTTCTTTATCCTAGAAATTCAACCCTCTGCCCTTCAGAAAACAAAGCCAACGAAAAGCAGTGTGTTGACATGTGCTAGATGAGAATTCCCCTTTGCTCTCTTCGTCATAATATGCTCCCAGGCTGACGGACTGGTCCAAACATCTTCTTGTTCTTCTCTCTTCTCTCCAGTGAAACTCCACTTATGCTGTTACTGGAAATATTATTATATTTCATCAGCCCACTGTTTATCAAATCTTGCTCTCTATCAGGAGCAAGTGGCTTACTGAGATTTCACAGGTAATTTTTCTGCTTGGCTTAAGGCTGTATCTATACAGATTGTATTAATTTAGTAACAGCTGAATAGTTACATGGCTGCCTGATACACTGATACATTCTAATTAAGGATATTACCTCGTTTACCAGCCTTCTTTAGCACAGATATTGCTTGAGGTAAGCCAACACTGTGAAAATGACTTATAAAAAATAAATTAGATCATTCTTAATTAAATCTCTCCGCAGAGAGACCTCTCCACATCATAAACAAGTGCTCTTTCTTTTCATTAAGGTGAATTTATTTCTTCATCAAAAAATTATCCTCTGCCAGGAAATTCAAACACTTTCACTTAGCTGAAAACCTTGAGGCTGAGTTCCCACTTCTGGTTGTGGTTTGTTGTTGAGTCTGAAGTTCTCGCTTTGCTTTAAAGTAGTAGCTATTCTAAGAAAGAACCAATGTTGTGAAAACATGAAGCTTTTTCTAAAATTAGATTTGCTTGCCTAAGCTGTTGCCTTATTCTAATCCCATTTAGTTTACTTCGGTGTATCATAAAAAATTATTTCTCCTCACTTTTAGATGATAAGGCTAACTTTTTATTATTTATCTGCAACAATTACATATTTCTGCATCCCTATCAATCCCTAGCTGCGGTGGCATGGCTCAGGGAGAGAACTGTTTATCTGAAATGCAAGTGTTGGCTATCCTAGGGCCGCTTTCTCTGCTAATCAGCTGGCATTTACTTTGTTTGTAGCCCAAAGCCTCCTGATGTTACTTGAAATCTTCCTACTGCGTTTAATGGACTTTGGATTTGTATTTTATGATACACTCAAAGATTAACACTGAAGTATTTTTACTTTGAAATACGAAAAATGGTAAGAGAAGAACAGAGGAAAAAAACACCAGAAAACCAAAAGGAACCTGCCTACTTACCAGTATATACTAGAATAGGATAAGATAGAATATAATATTTCAATAGAATAGAACAGAATAGAATAGAATGTTTCAGTGGGAAGAGACCTAAAATGATCATCCAGTCCAACTGCCTGATCAGTTCATGACTATCCAAGTTCAAGCACATTATTAAGGACGCTGCCCAAATGACTCTTCTATACTGACAGGCTTGGGGCATCAACCACCGCTCTAGGAAGCTTGTGCCAGGGTTTGACTTCTTGATGAAGAAATGCTTCCTGTTCTTTTTGGGGCAAATTTCATTGATGATTAGAAGCTCATCTGGAAGATTTCGTCATTTGTAGTGACAAGCATTTTTCACTATTATAACAGAGCAAAAGGCTTTGGAATATGCCACTCCATGGCCAACATTAAGTGACAACATTCCAAGTTCACTGAGTTTATTTTATAATTGAGGGGATTATGTTAACATCTTTGATAAAAACATGCAAAATACTACTGCATAGTTCAATGAAAATTAATTTGGTAAGAACTCACATCAGTTAAAAAGTCGTATTTTGGGGTTGTTCACATCCTTCTCTTTTCTTAAGGAAAGTAAAGTTGTTGAAGTCTCTTTCACTAAAATTTGCAGAAAATACAGGGTTTTGCCAAGCAGGCACTAAAAGCTGCGTTGTGCACTGTTAAACAGATGGGTAATAATTACTTTGATAGAATCTTTCTTCACATTATTAAAATATAAATAATTCTTGCACCATTCCAAATATTTGTTAAATTTGAATTTTGGAAGAAAGAGGATAAAATAACATAGATAATGCTATTAAAATTCAAAGGTTACAATGGTAATTGATTCCCAACTAATATTTTCCATCATTTTTACTGACTTTATAGGAGTTTTTCAGCCTGGCCTTGAACACTTCTAGGGATGGGGCATCCACAGCTCCTCTAGGCAACCTGTTCCAGTGCCTCATTATCCTCACAGAAAAGAACTTCCTCCTAATACCTAATTTAAACTTGCTCTCTTTTACTTTGAATCCATTTGCCCTTGTCCAGTCACTATATGTTCTCGTTAAAGACTATAAAGCTTTTACAGTAAATGATAAAATTATTAACCCATAGAAATCTATCAGTTTTTCCCCCTTCACATTTGCAAATGCAGAAAGGTACTATGCTAAAAAGATACTATTGTTTGTGCTCGTAAATGCAACTGTGGTCAGTTTCCTGGTGCTTTTGCTAATCAGAAGCAACTAATATTAACCTGGCTGTGACTTTGTAACAGAACTGCGCTCTGCAAAAGCATGTACATTTTGTGAACAGCAGCACTGGTTTTCACTCGGTCACAGCTTTGATTATCCCATCAGTATCTGCTCACAAGAAACAACAGATCACATTTGTCATTTCTTCTTCATCAGTTTCAAATGTCTTTTTACTCTTGGAATAGATGCATCTGAAACTGGAAGCATCATCTTTCCTCTTAATTTCCTATTAGGGCTCTGCATGGCATTTTGGAAGACCACACTCGACAGGAGGTACTTTTATGTTTTCTGGAAGAAGATTGCTTCAATGTCTTCTGTCTGTTTATTTCTGTAGGTTGTAAATGCTTCAGGAGCAGAGTCAGTCCTGCGACTGCTCAAACCACCCTGACTATGCCCTGGCTGTGAAATGAGAACATTATAACGCTGACAAGCTTTTTCCTGTTATCTGCATCTCAAAGCCCTTCAGCCTCCCTGCAGTAGCCATGCATAATGAAGTTCAGATGGAGTGTGGCACAGGCTGTAATAAGTAAACCACTTCACATGCAGGTAGGGGTGGGGCATGACCACAGCTCCTGAGGAGCCCCATGGGCCCAGCATGACCTTCAGATGTGCCTCTGCTGGCGAGGCTGCTAAAGCCTCTGTGAAAGTGCTGCAGGAACTGAACCCTCCTGGCAGGACATCATCAGACTTTCCTTCCATCCTTCTGCCACAGCTAAGGGGCCACAAAAATAGTTTAGAATTCCCCTTTTGAAAAAAATGCACAAAATCGTAAAGGAGTATTTTATATTACTTAAATCAAGAGTTATTCCATTTAACAGCAGTTCACCCTTCTTTAGAGCCACAATTAAGAATAGCACACAGACCATACCTCCCAAACAAAGGCATTCAAAATCACATGATCAAAATGAGAAATGAAAAATGTCTCTTTAAATGTTTATTGATTGGTGTTTTAATTCTGTAACTATTAGCTGAAGTATTGAGAAAATAAGATTGTTTTTGGCTGAGGTTTGTGAAACTGTTAAAGCCTGGAGAGATAGGTCTCTACCTACTGACTAGACCAGAAAACAATTGGTGAGGTAATACGGCATGACTACTAGAACTAGTAATGAACTCAGTGAGCTATGGGTCATTGATTTTAAATAAACTACTTCTTTAAAGACCTTGTGGGAATTCTATTTGCAACCAACAGAACAATACAACCCTTTAGTTTCAAAAGAGTCTTTAGAAGAGTTTAATCTATCAAGCCTTCACATAGTAAATCCTTAAACATATGTTACCAGTAAAGAAACCAAATAAATAACACCACATAACTTGGAAGCATACAGCAGGCATATCCTTAACGAGTTTTGTCCATATAATGGACTTGTTTTGCCCATTGTGTCACATAGCATAAATATAATATGTTAGGACAATTTGAAGGAAATTATTTTTTTATTTAATTTGACCTGAGCAGAATGATTGAAAAGAATACCAGATGACAGATTTCTTCTGACTTGCTTTTTCAGTGCCTCTGTTCCAGAGAATGGAAGAAGAGAAAAGGAGTTAATATGGCTCAGCATTTAGTATAATTTTGTAGGTTTTTGTTCTTATGTGTTTAAGTATTAAAGAGGTGAGTCATAAAAGAGACCATTTTGTTCCACATATTTAAAATGAAAGAAAATTATACTGTTATTGTTATGTGCAGAACTGTACTTCCACTCTTGATTAAGCCCACTCACTACAAATTACCCCAGTCTGAACAGGAAAGATTCAGTCAGTAATGATGATATGTTTCTCCTCTGTCCATTCAAAAATTTAGGTCTATGGTAGCACAAAAGATGGATACATTATATAATCAAAAAGGAGATGAACCTTGATTCTGAAGTATCACATGGAACTTTAAAAAGTATGTTATAAAAAAATTTTTAATCTGATATTCATTAGTCAGACAAATGGGCACAGAGCTACTACATGAAGCCTCCTATAAATTCTTAAAGGGAATGCTTTCAAATTGATTGGTTCATAGGAAGAACATCCTCAGTGACACATCTGTTACATAATCACATTGCTATTATTCTATTTCTCTTCCCTCATTTCTAAGGGGTATACTTGCACAAAGTAATGCATAAAACTGCACATCAGAAAGAACCAAACTACACACAGAAGGTTCTGAACACCCTCCACGTATGACTTGTAGAAAAAAAAAGATATCAATAAAGTACCAGATATACACAAGGTTTACAAATGAAGAAGAAAGGGGAATTAATGTCCTGCAGTTCTTTCTGCTACAGTTAGTCACTGTTTGAATCAATTAGATGTGATTAAGGTGAAAGTCTATCTCTAAGCAGAAATAAATGCAAATCAATAAACTGATGTAAAGAATGGTTTCAGTAGCCATTTCTTGTATTTAGAATTGGGTGGCATGACCCATTAGTGAATCATTTGACCAAAAAGCAGCATCTTAATTTTTATGCTTATGCAAACGCTGCTCAGAACAACGCGAACAATAGAGTAAATAATCAAATCTGTAGTTGTATTGCATGTCCTGGCATATCGCAATAGTTTTTTTCCACTTGGAGGTTTTGTCTGTGTCTCATAGCTGGGCGAAGGATGCTTGAGCTCTCTCCTCCTCTGCTAACAGTCCATGATGACTCAGTCAAATCCAGCTATTTCAGCAGTTTAGCTGATGATTTTGGTCTGCCTGTTAAGGTCTTTGCAGGTCTGCTGGTATCTCAGAAACAATCTGTTTGTTTGCTATCAATAGCACCATCAGCCACTGATGGCCAAATGCCTTGGTTAAAGGAATGCCTCTGAATGGACTTCTTGGACTCTTCTTGTGAGCACAAGATCACACAGTCACAGAGTATGCTGAGTTGGAAGGGAGCCACAGGGATCATCGAGTCCAACCCTTAGCCCTGCACAGAGTCACACCATGTGCCCGAGAACATTGTCCAAACACTTCTGGAACTCTGCCAGGCTTGGGGCTGTGACCACTGCCCTGGGGAGCCTGTTCAGTGCCCAAACACCCTCTGGGTAAAAAAGGTTTTTCTATATCCAACCTAAAACTCCCCTGACACAACTTCAGGCCATTCCCTTGGGTTCTGTCATTGGTCACCACAGAGAAGAGTTCAGTTAAAACAGAAAATCTCTCTTTGCTCTTTCTAGTGAAAAGAACTACAACGCAAATATGAATGTCACAAATAATTGCAAACCTTTGTGCTGCCCCTCGCCCCCCCCACTTCACCGGGGGAATTGAGAATATTTCCCCTTTGTTCTGCCTACAGCAATTTACTAGGAGTCATGTCTTATTATCAAGAAACAAAGAATTAACTTCCTTGCTGATAGGGATGTTTAGAAAATAAAACATCATTATCCACAGCTGTACTTCCAGTAAAACCAAACAGTCCCTTTTTAGATATCAGCAGGTGGAGATCTCAGCAGAATGATGCATGTTTGTTATGATTCCTGGTGACCTTTCTTGGTTTTATTCCACTCTGATAGTGAATGCCTACTGGCATGTTGGCGTTTTTAACCTCCAGAATTGATTTGTGGCTTGTTGCAAAACACCATTAATTTATATTTAACTACCTAGGAATTTCCTCCTTTAACTGCATTGGCCAGCGTCCCAATTTAGGCAACTCATGCCACGATTTGTGACTGTTTTATGAACTACTTCATGGTGAGGGATGAAGGTCAGAGTGGTGGTTATTGGAACGAGAAAGCCATGGATGAGTTGTCTGCATTCTGCTGAACCACACTTTTTTTTTTAACGTGAAGCGTTTCAACATATTTTAATATGTATATTTTGAATATGACAGGATACAGCAAGTATTTTATCCACCCTCCTCAAGAATCAAGCAAACCCAGGATCCTGAGAGCAGATCTTTATGGAGACATATTGCAACTTCCATTACTTTCTTCAAGTACCTGCACGGCCTAACTGCACACCACTATGCTAGTGCAGGTGTTCTTACAAAATCTATTTCCCAGCTCGGACAGAAACTTACGGTTTTGTCTTAACACTATCAAGACACGACCTTGAGGGGACACAACAGTCACACAACAGATGCCTTTAAGCAAGCTTTATTTGCTAAATTTATATGAGCCTTCAAAAGCTTAAGAATTTGTGACATCCTTTATTATGCACTTACTGCCATTTTACTATGCACATCATCGCCTTCTACATTACTGACCTAATTTTCTGATTACATTTTCCACACTAGGTAGTTAATTCCTAAAGCAAAATTAGCCCTTATCAGTCTTAACTGTTTAAAGCAATGAAATTGCAAATTGTCCTTCACTTATACGTGATTTAGATTCACAACGTCTTTGAAAATCTGTTGTAAAACTAAATTAACAACCTCAAAAAAACCCCATGGAAATAATTTCTCTTGTCATAATAAGAATACCACTAAAAATACAAGAAGTAGTAATGCTTAAGGAGTGACTCAGACTTTCCAAGACTATAATTTTTCATTTCCATGTTTCTGCTGTCTGCTAGCTTCAGAACAGAGCAAGCCTCTGCCCAATCTCTCAGCATTGGTTACTGACCTCTTGAAACTCATAACTTGCACTTTTTTTTGGTCAGCCATATAATGTTTAGAACAGCACATATGCATCAAAAAATGTACAGTTTTGCCTGAGGTAAATCCCACCTACTCTAAATCTCTTATCTTCACCTGGATATCTGCTTTTTCATTTGAATAGCTCATTCATCTTGTGTAGTTGCATCTTTGAAGGAAGTTGCTCCTTGGGGGTGGCAGGAACAACACAAATTCCTGAAGAGAAGGAAGTTCTGAAGGACTGCTAATTTTGACGAAATGGAAGGCAATAACTCTAACCCTTCATGGGAATGGGGACTGTAGGACTCACTGACAATGTCTGTGACCGCAGAAGTCTTTTTTGTCTCACACAACCATGGGCTGAGCAACGTGACATTTAACTGAAGGATTTTCACTGACAGTTTTATTGGACTGAGGTGCCCCAAATCTGATCCTATATTAAGAATTTCCACCTATAGTTATTTTGATTTACTACTTTTGTCTCCTAAATATAAGGACTTTTACATCACTGCTATTTCACTAAACAGAAAGATGACACTTACTCTTGTTATGTACAAAGAAGAAAAGGTTTCCAAATGTTTTGCAGCAAGAACTGTGAATATAATAAAAGTATATAGTAACTGTCACTGAAGGCTGCTCAAGCAATTTAAGAGTAGATGAAAAAAGAGGAAGAGATATTGTTTTTATTTGCGTTCTACCAGCTTTGATGTTGCTACTGAAATGTCTACCTGTTCATTTACAGCAAGGTTGTTTGGAGCTGGTCTTTAGTGAAAAATTAGTGCAGCACATGAGTATGCACCCGGATTAGTAACAGGAAGCTTTGAGAATCTGATTATTGTACACTTCATTTGCCAACCAGTAACATGCTTCCTCATCCAGAAGTATTTTTTACATTTTTCTCCCATTGTTTGGAGTTTGGTAACCAATGGGTGGATTGCAATTGTCACAACATGTGAGATGTCTTTTTGCCTCTATATCTTTTTATCTCTATATATGTTAAACTATTGCTGCTGAATTTAAACCTATTGAATGTGAGCAGGGATTGCTGATTCCTTCATTCAAGTTGAAACTTGCGGCAAAAAAGGGTGTTTATCTTCCTGATTCTTGGAGCATCCCAGAGTCCAGGGTTTTGCAACAAACACAATCTCCAACACATTTAGAAGTTCTGAAGTCAACGAGTTAAGCAAAAGGCACCACCTCAGTTTTTCAGTCTTTTGCAGCCTTTGAACAGCCAGAGTGACAGCCTCTAAAAAATACTCCTATGTGAGTCCTGCACCTGCAGCTTTTGTTTTCAGCCACGTAAGGAGCTCAACCAAACCCAGACCCGTAATGGTTGATTGGCAACCTGTTTGTGAGAGGAAGAGCCACTGCCTTGATGAAGACAACACTGATGCCTCCTCTCCCTTCCCACTGCTCGCGCTCAGGGGTATGATCTGTGAAAAGAGTGTTCCACCCCTGAGAGAGCTGTGGCTCCTCAGCCAGGACTCACAGCAGAGGCTGTGAAGGGACAATTTTGGTCACCCCTTCTGTTTTCATTAGCAATAGGAAATGAAAGGAGCTGACCATTGGTCAGTATGAAAAACAGTTCTGCCGGTGTCATTGCCAGTTTTCACCCCTCCAACACCTGCTGAAATCACCATCCTAATTAGTCATAACCCTACAAACCCCNTTCAGTTATTTTTGTATCAGAGGCACAAAAACATGTACAGGGCTCAGCTCCAGACATATCTGTCCTGCTTATGCTGATGCCTAACGTGCTGCTGCACTGCTCACTTTGTGCTCTTCGAACTGTACAGGTGCAGGAGCACTCTTTGATGCCTCTTGTCTGAAAAGAGAGATGAAAGTTTATGTGTTTATATTCTTAACACTATTGCTTGCCTTTTTTTCTCTACCTCTGCAGCAGCTGAAGAGCAGCTCTCCCTGCTTTTGGCAGACCACTGCTATACTCAGGACGCACTCTACAAGCCAGCCTTTCCCTTCCTTACCCTAATCGCATTTTTACAAGCACACTCAAACAGCTGTATTGAGGTTTTTCTGTTCTTTTCTTTGTCCCGATCTACCTGATAATGGTGTTTTAGCTTCAACCTCCCAGATTGCAGGGTCTTCATTGCTTCTTTTCAAATAGAATTGTCCCTCTTTTCAGGAGGGATGGGTGAAGAAATCTGGCTAGGAAAGAAAGGCATGGAGCAAGCTGTTTGTAGTTTGACAGCTCCATCTCCATTTACTTCTGGGCAGGGAAACATAAAATAAACTATTTTTCCTTGAACTTTAATGGGCAATAATGTATTTTGAGATGTTTTTATGTTTGTTGTCTTAAAAAAAGAACTTAGGGGTATTTCTAGGTCTCAATCAGACCAAATTGAGCATTTTTGCTCATTATATGATAAAATGCCAAAATATGATAAGCATTTGGAGGAAGAAGGCCATCGTGTGGTGCTCCTAACTGTCTATGTAAGTGACTTGAAATATTGTTTGAAAGGATGGATTCGTCTGACCTGTATTTCCTTATTGGTGAAATTAGGGAGAGGCAAATTGTACCCATAGTATCCAAGATATGAAGGTAAGCAAAAACTGTAATATGTTTGAGAATTTTAAGTTTTAAATAATTGACTTGTGACACGAGGAGTAATACAACTCAAGGCTCTGTCCCAATGAAAATAAATGTAAGTTCTGCAGCACTGTTGCCCATGACAAAATCTGTAATATTTTACAGTTTTATTTTACAATTTGACCTCGATTTTATATTTTGGCTTATTTTTATAGAAAAAGTCTTAACAAAAATTCCCATTTAGGCCTCTTTGGTAGTCCTGGACATTGATGGATGAAAGAACTTAAAAGTTCTCTATAACTTTAAGTTGTAACAGTTTGAGTAAATGATGGGAAAGGAAGAACTTTTAAATCTCCAGCTTTATCTACGGTATCATTAATGCCTCCTGTGGATGTGTTCTCATTGTGTTTCTCCAGGGGAGAAGTGGTCCAAAGAGCACTGTTGCCTCTGGGAGACCTGGTAGGTGCAAGGGCTGTGCGTCTGATGATGTGCCCAGCGACATCCCTGACAGCATTCCCGGAGGCGTCCCGTTCCCGAGCTCCCTGCGCGCTGCTGCAGAGGGCAGCTGGGAAGAAGCACGTGGAAAGTGAAGAGATGAGGCTGCGGCTGGCGACAGATGTGGCCCTTTGGTTGCCCCATGAGTTGCTACTGCTGCGACTGCAGCATGACGGGCAGCACCTCGCCCTGCCGGGCTGCGGTGGCTCCGTGGCCGCGATGTGACACGGCAGCCCGGCTTTCCTTGCCGGGGACACCTCTGCCCCCCGCACAGCGAAGGGGGGAGGCTCCGCGCCGCCCGCACCGCCCCGCGCTCCCCGCACCGGGGAAGCCGGAGCGCAGGGGCTCCATCTCCGCGGGACAGCCCGCCCGGGCACGGGGGCAGGTGCGAGGCGCGTGTGCCGCTCCCCGGGAGCCCCGGCCCTGGCGGGGACACGGGCGGGCAGTGACACGGAGCCGGGCCGGGGGCGGCGG
>VWZG01003730.1:0-25305 GCA_013396735.1 Grallaria varia
TGCCGGCGGGAGGGCTCCCCATGCACACCCGGCTGTCGGCCGTCATTGCCAGGGACGTGCCGTTAGGAAGGGCTTGTGTAGGATTTCCCGCTGGTATTTGCGGGATGGAACCTGCCGGTGCCGCCACGGGGAGGGGACAGAGCCCCGTGCTGAGGTGGGCCCCGCTGGGGCCTCTGTCGCGCTGTGAACACCCGGGTGTCTCTGAGGTGTTATTCCTCGAATTAGTTTCCTAGGACAGGCTCCCACGATGGGATTTATTGCCCGTGTATTTTAAAAGCGTGTTCTCTAAAAAGGGAAGCCCCCCTGCCGTGTGTGTGTGTGGTTCCAATCCCGTCACTGCCAGCAGGGCACAGCCCTTGCCCATCACCTGGGTACCTGAAGGTCCAATTGCAGTTCCACGAGCCAGGAAATCCTCCATCAGGCTCGTCCTTCTTCAGTGAGATTTTGAAATGCTTGGCAAAGAAGTTTTGCTTTTTTTTTTGTTTATAGTAATTTTGTTAATTACTGATTTCAGTCTCTTGCAGAAATATAAAATCCTGCTATGGCAAAGCTGTGACAAAAGAACCCAAATTTTTACAGGGTTCTGCTACTTCACTGTCATTTGAATTTAAATTTAAGAAGAAAAGTCTCTCCATTGTTATAATGCATCAAATGCTGTTGGGAATTCAGAAAGTGTGGATTTAGTATCTAATTTTTCTACAATTCCCACCTCCCATGTAAAATGTCCCTTCAGTGGAGCTGGAGGTGCTCTCTGTGTGTTGGAGATGGTTGTGGCGATGAGTATTTTCACTGAAAGCTCTTTGCTGTGACAACAGCCTGGCCTTGGAAATCCTGTTGTTCTCCATGGGTCACCAGCGTGGTCTGGGCTAAGAGAACCTTTTTCCAGAGGGTATTGGCAGAACATGCAGGCTTTGGAGAGCTGCTAATACTGGGTGATGAAGCCATGATTGCCAACTCCAGGCCGTGAAGGGCCATCAGACTCTGTCAAACAGTGACAAAGAGAGGACATGGAAAGGTCTGCTGGAAGGAAAGGACTGAAACTTGGCCTTTCCATCTCTGGTATGGTGGAATCTTTCTTTCCCTATGATGTATAAAATATTAATTCTCCATTTCCCCTTGGTTCTAAAATCTCTTTTCTGCATGGCTGTGGAGAACAGCTTTCTGTTCTCTGTCAGGCAAAACCAAAAGAAAACGCCAGGCCATTTAACTTCCCTGTTCCTTCCTCTCTGGGCATCAGGTTCAGCAGGTGCCTCAGCTGGCAGAGCCTCAGCCTGGGCTCGGTTCCCTGACAGAGCGGGAGGGAACGGGCAGCTCTTTGCAGTGTTTTAAGAAAAATGGCATTGTTTGTATTCCCAGGCTCTTGTTGTTAATTTTTCTTTTTTTCTCCTAGCGATGGAAGATTATTGGCTCATAGGCAGCCCACGCTTGCCTCAGGCTGATTCTCACACATTGTCCTGCAGTCTAACAGGTCATTGTTGTGCATTTGTGAATTTGAGCCCACGTTTCTCAAGTGCAATAATTGCATATGTGTTCACTAAATTGCATCTTGTGCTTTCCAGGCTTTTCCTCTCACTTCAAATTCCAGTCTTGTTTTCCTGTGTACTGCTGCTTCTCTTAGTTTGGTGGAGTTTGCTGATTTTAACAGGTCCGTTCTCTCTGAGAGCTCTGAAATCCAGCAACACTCGGTAATTTCATGAGGACGTGTCTGACACATCCTTTCAAACTGACACAGAGCAATTGATAAATACTGTCTTGTATGATCATTATTATTGTAATTCACAAAAGGCTATGGACACAATTTTCTACAGAAATTATTTCTGTAGTTTAAGGAGTGGAATAGTTTTTCAGACTGTCCAAGACCAGTTAGATCAGTTTGATGTGGTTTCCATTCAGGAAATAACACTATTACTTACCTTGCTATGCTGAAAAAAATGACCCATTTGAATATTTCTGGGAAAATTGGCCTTTTATTTCCCAGATTTTAATCTTTTTCCTTGGTGCTATGTTGCCATTTCCCAGTGTCCTAACGTCATTTATTTTCAAAGGTGCTTGTGAAGGTGTTTGTGAGGGTTTCTGATGATTCTAGAAAAGCCTGAGAGCATTTCAAGGGTAACAGTTTTTGCTGCAGCAATATTGCAGACTCTTCCCTTCCTCCTTTTGCTGAGCTGGGCTGATCTTGGCTGGGCACACACTGACCTGAGTGCTCCAATAATTGCTTTTTCCTGTGGTCTCTGACAAATGTAAAACCCAAATGTAAGTGATTGCAGCACAATGTTGCTTTGTCAGCAGTTGCTCAGTTGTCTGATTAACAGAAGACTAAAGGTGGGTGGTCCCAAAGTGGTACTGACACAATAAAAAGCACAGAAGCGATACCAAATATGTGTATGTTCTTTACTAAAAGTTCTGTGTAAAGATCAGTATACTAAAAATTGAAGCAAAAGAGATGGCTACAGAAATACAGTGTTGTGATCGCATAGCAAGAGACAGCATTTCCAAACAGCTTTCTTTCTGATATTAGTCATGTAATAAATGAAAGGCCTTTGTTAAGCCCAGGTTTTAGCACTGGCATTAGAATTTTGCAAGGGATAAAATGTCATAGCAGGATGTGAATTTCTGAAGAGCAACATGAGACTGCCAACTTTGCTGAGATTTATTTGAGATCTTAAATGTTCTTCAAGAAATGAGAGCACGTTCTTATTGCATCATTACAAGAAATCTCAACACTGTTGCAGGAGTAGCATTGGAAGCTGTTGGAGCAGCTTTAGAGCTGCAAACTTCTCTCTCTAGTGTTTTAGAGCTAAAATTTCTCTTTCTAGTACTGTTTGCAGAGGTATATGGGTTGGATTTATAAGCTTTTTTTCCCCCCCTACAGCTTTGTTGGGTGTCAGTTAAAAACATTAACAGGAGCAGAAAATTCTGGTAAGGTAGCACTGATGGCGGCTCTACTTTTAATTCACAGTTTGGTTTTTAAAGAGATTTATTTGCAATGAATGACGTAAGCCTTGCATTCGGTGGTAACTCCAAAAATGCTGTGCTATGGAGGTGTGTGTGTTGGGTGGCTCCTTATCTATGTGACAAAGCAGCTGGGGTTATTCTCATTGTGTTGGTGCACTCTCTCTCAGGATGCCCAGCCTTTATGGAGTGGTCCACACGGCAGGAGGGAGCAGAGAGCGCAGGAAGCACTGCCACTGACGGTCCTCATTGCCGTGCTGGGGACGCTGAACTGTTACCAGAGGAGGAAAGACTCTCATTAGTTTTCTATAACGTTATGTCCTAGTTATAGTGGCTGGGACCAGTTTATCACTGTGTGAATGTAACTGGAACTGTGTATTCCATACCCTCTCTGCCATTTATCAGGAACTGTTAACGATGCATTGTTTGCAACAGNTCACCCTGGGGGAGGTACTGGGTGTTCCCATCTGAACCCAAGCATAGATAAGCTTGGGGTTTGGGGACTTGGTGCACTCACTCACTCGTCAGATTGAGAGGAGGACCAGAACCTCAACAGGGCTGCAACTACTACTGTCAACCAGACTGCAACCACCAGCCTTCTGGAAGGAAAACAGGTTTTTCCTTTTCTTTTTGCTTTGGACTCAGGGGGACCACGTGGTGCTCAGCACAGGGGCTGGTGAGCACCATTCTGTTTGTGCCCCAGGGGGTTGGGTTGTACAATTGGGTTTTGAGGGCTGAAACCAATTTTCCTTTGTATCAGTGTATCTATTGTAATCTTTTTATTAAATTGTAGTTCTGACTTCTAAACTCTTTTGAGTTGGATTCATTTCTCCTGCCAGTTTACTTTTAAACCAGCACACCTTACTAAGGCGTTGCTGCCAGGGGGTAAAACACACATCCCCGTTTTCATCAGAGGTCTGCTTAAAATCGGTTTGTTTTGTAAACCACGGATAGAGAGTCAGCTGAAGGACATGAAATCCCTGACAAGAAGGTTAAAATCCAGAGAGGTCCAAAGGATTCCTCCACGTGCACAGACACTGGGAGCATCCCTAACGGAGCAGGGGCTTGTCTGGCACGTGTGAAAAGCCCTCTGTGCTTGTCCTCAGAAGAACCTTCGGGTTTGTCATGTTACATGGAAGAGATTCACTGTGAGGACAAAGGAAATTGCATTTACCTTCTAATTTTTATTGATTAAATTTCCCCCTGCACCTCCCCAGGAGCACCTGAAGGAAGCAGGGCTGGTCCCAGGGCCTTTCCCACTTCCAAGCAGGTTTCCAAGAGCTGCAGGAGGACACAGCTCTGACAGCATGTCTTCTTCTACATAACCAAACCTCGGTGCCTTCCTTCACTTCTGATTTCCCTGCCAGTAAAACTGACTGGTACATTTCTCTGCTGGGTTTCATCCCTGGCCCCTAACAGGTGGCGAAGGGTTTTGTTTCTGTTATTGCAGGGTAGTTTGCATACCACAAAACTGTTGAAACTAGGACTTTATCTAGAGGAATTGTTCTCCTTGTTAAAAACACAACTGTGAAATACAGCCTGCATACTGTCAATGCTTGCCAGTAGTTTTGCAATGCAAAATTGTGAGTTCTTGTTCTTCTGGGTGTAGTATACTGGGAATATTGAAAGTCTTTCTGAACTGCAAAATAATTCTGTTATTTTATCAAAATACATATTTACTGTCTTCTACTTAACAAAAATGCATGCTTACCTTATCTCATCATGTGCATATGAGTCAGTAATGGTATAATTTATAGAGCAGTAAGAACCATATAATTACTTCCCATCTAAGTATTAATTATAATTGTGTGAATCTTTGGAGTGTTCAGTGATGATTACAGTTGAAAATAATTCCTGATTTACAGAAAATCTAAGTGCAATTTTAATAATTTAGATGATGCTTCCTTTTTAACACAATTATATATTTGCTATACTCAGCTTTATGTATCTTTTGGTGGAGATACTAAATGAAGTTCTTTTTACCAGTGTAAAACCCTTTTTTTTTTTTTTTTTTCAATTCCATGAAAACACCTCCAAGATTTAGTGGAGATGACCCTTTGATAACTCTACTAAGTGGTGCTGTGTGAAGATGTAGCCTACCCAGGAGTTTTCCATTGGACACAGAACTTAAAAATTACTTAAACATGTTTAGTGCAAACACAAGAGGGATTGGTTTTTCTGCAGTTACAGGATTCAAAACAACACAGCCAAGAAGGTTTCTAAGGATGCTCTCCTGTGGAAAGCACAGCGTTGGGCTCTCCTTGCTCTCCTTGTGGGTTGTGTCTGTCCTCAGGCAGCTTTCAGGTGAGGAGTGGGACCGTTCCAGGCTGAAGTGAACAGTAGGAACCAAACTCTCTGTTAAGGCAGTCAGGTGGAAATGTGCTGTTGGAGCCACCCTGGTCGCTTACCCTTGGATTTTAGGGCTGTCCTCTAGTCCCAGGCTTGCACCTCTTTTTGCTGGGCCATAAAAAAGGAATGGAGGAAAGCAGGTCTTCCTCTCGCAGCCGTGCCCCTTCCCCCAGCCCGGGGTGAGCAGACAGGACCTCGGGGGTGTGTTGTCCTCTGTAGGTGTACCAGCACCAGGGGTGCTGTGCACAGCCCGTGGCTGCGGGGCCCCTGGGCTCGGGCAGCGTCATCTGCAGGGGAAAAGAGGTGACTGTGGCACTGGCTGTCACTGTGTGCCACTGCCCTGCCCACCCCAGGGCACCCTCTCTGTAGAGCCCCCCTCTGTCCCCCTTGGCCAGGGCTGGGGTGGCCGCAGGGGACACTCAGCCTTGGAGCAGATGTGTCCCAGCGATGGCATCCGTGGGGACAAGGGTGCTGGAGTGCAGTGGCCATTCCTTGTCACACCCTGCTGTCCCTGTGCCCTGCAGCTCCGGCTCTTGCACCCGCTGCCCTGGCAGGTTGTAGGGGGCCCTTGTACCGGCATGGCAATGTCCTGGTGTTACTCACTGGGTTTGTCTTCCTGGTGTCTTCTCTCAAACCCAGGAGTGGCTCCGAGGTTCCTGCACACAGTGAGGGTCTGTGTTCTGTGCCTGGTCCAGCATCCACCATTTACATCCCACTCCTCAGTTACCAGAGGGCACCGCTGCACCACTGCAGCTCCTTATTGAAAGGAGAGACCAGTTCGTGCCTGAAATGCACCCTGGCTGGGAACTGGCATGAAGGGTCCTCTGGGATTCCCGTGCCCTTCCCTTGGCTACAGGAAGTCCCCTGAAGGTCACGCAGCCTCCAGGCCTGCACACAGCTGCAGGTAAAGCCAGTTGCTCTTTGGGGATCCACTGCCACTTCTCCATCACTTGCTGGTGGGTTTTTTGAGGAAGACTTACAGCAGGCTTTGCAATGGTCTGGAAAGGCTGGTATCGAAGGTAAAATGTGGCTATTGGAATATTATTCTCCTTTTTTTTTCTTTTGCTTCTATAGGGTACTGATAGTCATCTTTTTTAGGCAGTGCTCTGTCTCTGTCTACTGAAATACATATTTAGACAAAAAAATACTGTAAAATGCTTTGTTGCCAAGACACTAAATGAAAGGTACTAGTGACACCAACAACGACAATAAAATGCTCTTCTTTTTCCTTCTGCTCTAAAACATGCAAAGTATCATAAAAACAACAAGTAGGCTTGAGTAGATAACATGTATCCTCATTAAGAGTGGCTGATTTCAATGTGTTTTGAAATGCTTCAGAAAGGTCAGATGCACTGCTTGTCCCTGCTGCTCTTATATGCTGTGTGATGTCATGGAATACTGTGAAGCACAAAGAGGAAAGTTTAGGTAAACTTTAAAAAGTCCCTGTAAAAAACAAAATCCCATTGCATCGCTGTTTAAAGGTATAAAATAGGTAAAACTTTCAGAGGTTTTATTCTTCCATTTAAATGTGTCTGTCAGTCTGAGTTCTTCAGAAGAATTGAAGGGAAGAGCCACTTATTCACATGATTTGGGGTCTGATTGTCAGTGGAAGAATTGTTGTGTACTTCTGTTGGAACACGTGGGATGGGGACATTCTGTTCACACCCCACTGTCTCGTACAGGGGCGCAGCCTCCAGAGTGCGAGATGACAGAGATGGATGGAATGGGCTGCTGCAAGTCCTGCAGCCTGACTGCATAATTTGCAGCCTGTCCTGTAGTCCCAGATGCTGCTTCCTCTTCCTGGCTAATATAGATATTTATAGATATTTCATTTCTTTGATAAGGGTCCGTAAGAGAATATGGAGGGGGATCATCTGTGGGAATATATATTTGTGTTGCTCCTGGCCCCACACATTCATCATAGCTGAAAAAAAAAAAAGAATTTTTCATTAGATTCCTGGGGAAAAAACCTCACAGTACATTATTTTCACCATAACAGGGGCAGGGAAAGTGAGAAGCAAAGGATCATCAGGTGTTTTGTTCCTTAGCCCACACCTTTGCCTGCCCTGCTGTGTGAGACCCTGGAGAACACAGTGCCTGAAAGCACATCCCCAAATCCGTGCAGGTAATGCCAGAGGTGCACAGGCACTGTGAGTTCGGTCCTGCCCTCACCTGCCTGGAACAGCCAAGCCAGAAACTGGCTGAGGGAGAAGGAAGTGGTGTTGCTGTTTTAGTTCTGACCCAAGGTAAGGAGACCTTGGCTGGAGAGTCCCTGAGGCGGGTCCTCCCCACTCCCGGCTCTCAGGGCTCAGTCGTGGCTGGGCTGCAGCGTTTCCTGCTGAGCTCCAGAGTTGTCCTGGATCATCCTGACAGGCTCATGCTGGTCCTTCTGAGGCTTGGCAGAGAACCCATCGCGTTCCCCCCAAAGAGGGGGGATGGAAACGGGTGGGTTTGTGGGGTTTCCGTGAGGAGCCAGCTCAGGTGTGCCCATGTTTTGTAGTTCCATCTGTGCCACCAAGCTGGTGCCGGGGACAGCTGCTCCCTCCATAATGTCCTAGTTATAGTGGCTGGGACCAGTTTATCACTGTGTGAATGTAACTGGAACTGCGTATTCCATACCCTCTCTGCCATTTATCAGGAACTGTTAACGATGCATTGTTTGCAACAGCTGCCCAGGACACACCTGACACCTCAGGCTATGAACTGGGTGCATGAGAAAACAGAGATAAGAGGGTTCCCTGTCTCCACATCAATGATTCAGGTGCGATAACTCCCCTCTGGGAATCATTAACACCTTCACAGCCAACCTGAGGGGTCATGTCTGCTAATGGGCCATCAAGTAGACCAAAATATCCTGTGACTCACTGTTGTGAGTTTCACAATTGTTCATTGTGAAACCCCTCACCCTGGGGGAGGTACTGGGTGTTCCCATCTGAACCCAAGCATAGATAAGCTTGGGGTTTGGGGACTTGGGGCACTCACTCACTAGTCAGATTGAGAGGAGGACCAGAACCTCAACAGGACTGCAACTACCACTCTCAACCAGACTGCGACCACCAACCTTCTGGAAGGAAAACAGGTTTTCCTTTTCTTTTTGCTTTGGACTCAGGGGGACCACGTGGTGCTCAGCACAGGGGCTGGTGAGCACCATACTGTTTGTGCCCCAGGGGGCTGGGTTGTACAACTGGGTTTTGAGGGCTGAAACCAATTTTCCTTTGTATCAGTGTATCTATTGTAATCTTTTTATTAAATTGTAGTTCTGACTTCTAAACTCTTTTGAGTTGGGTTCATTTCTCCTGCCGGTTTACTTTTAAACGAGCACACCTCCTCACTCTGCCCTCTGCTCTCTGTCCCAATGGGAATGTGGACAGGCTCCTTGGATGGGAGCTTGGACTGCACAGCCTCGGCAGAGCCACCTCAGCTGGGCTTTGGTGGTCCTTGTGGGTCCCTTCCAAGTCTGGTTCCATGGATAACAAGCTGGATAGACCAGCGTGTCTTTGTGCTCGTGTTTTCCATGTTCTGTGTTGCAGGAAGGGGATGGGAATGGAGGGAGTGGAGATGAGCAGGCTGTGAGCGCTGGGAACAGGCACTGCCAGGCACCTGCCCGTGCCCCACTGCCCCTCCTGGGCTGCCTGTCCCCTGTGTCCCCACTGCCCCCGACCCTCTCCTGCCATCAAACCAGCCCACCCGAGTGCTCCGAAGGAAGGTCCTGTTTTCCTGCTCAATGGCTACAGTCATAACACCATGGCCTTAAAGGTTAGACCTGCTTTGTTGGCCACTTCGTTCAATCGTTTCGGGAGCATTTTAAATCCAATTCTGAACAAGGAAATGTTTCCTATAAAAAAACCCCACCTTTGCCTACTCAGTTAACCTGAAAAACATTTGTCTGGAGGGAGACAAAGTAAGATCTGCAGAGTTACTGAGATGCAGGATATTTCCTGACACTTGGGATGTTCAGCACATGACTTCTCAGCAGATGCAGGCACACGTTCTGCCCGTGGCTGCTGTCCCTGCCGGGCTGAGCCAGGCTAACAGAGCCCCTGGCAGGCTGTGGGTGCTGTGCCTGCTGCAGCCCAGGCCCTGCCTTGGAGAAATGCTGGGGTCCATCACAGCTGCTCCTCATGATTTCCACAGTAATAATGGAGGGTGTTCCCAGGGCAGGTGATGGAAATGGTGTCTTGGCAAGGGAGAGGTAAGCAAGTGAACTCATAATAGCCCATTACTGAACTCAAATATCCATAGGGGGTTTTATGTTTACCTCCCTTTTTTCTCAGTTTTATATTCATGAGGACAATGGCTTTAAATTCAGATTAGAAAATATTTATTTCCCCATCAGAAAATGATATTTAAGAACATAGGCCTGTTCTGAAGATCCCGAATAGGGCTCCCAGATACTTGAGAAACAAGTCCCAGCGTGTAGGAAGTAGAATTATTTTTTGATAGCATGTGGAAAAGATTTCACTCCAGCCTCTCCTAAGCACACTTCAGCTTTCAACCACACCTGATAGTCTTTCAGAAGTTCTTGGACCTCAATCAGAGATCAAGGAGCTGATGCCCTCAACTCTCCAGGAACCCCGTGAGAATAAAGGAAGGGTCCCTCTTTGCAGGATTACTTGCTGTGAGCTGCATCTTGACTTCATTTACATTTTGCTGACCCAAAGCCCAGTGAATTTATTTAAAATCTTTCCACAGATTTTGACTGACTTAATCAGGCTAATGGAGAGCACTTACTGGGCCCTGTTGCCATAGCAGAAGAGTTTCTATTCAGAAAATCCCACAGTAATGTGAGTTTCAAGGTGGAATATTTTGAATCCTTTTGCCAAGACACAAAAGGGAAGAAGCTTCTCTGTCTCCTGATTCTGGGCCTGGGCCCAGCACGTGGGAAATCTGCCACGAGCTAAAGGAGAAATGGGCACAGTGGGAACTGTTCCTTCCTGTTGTTACCTGATCATCTGCCTTTCTCTCCCTTGGATATAATTTAATGTCTTTCATGGACCGCAGCTCAGCTTTGTTGGACTGAACTGCTTGGTGGGATTAATAACAAAATGATCTCCCGTGAAGGTGACTTTTAAGTGTCAAGACAAATGGGTACAAATGATGGTATTCAAGAGCTGGCATTTTAGTGTTTAGTTCCAAATATCCATATATTAGTGTCAGGGCACTTTTTCTTCACACACATGATGGATAAAACCAATTCTTTTTCTCCAAAAGCAAGGAACGTTCCTCCCCTCATTTTTGGCAATTAAGATCACATTTTAAAAATTTAATAGGGTAATAAAGAACACATGACAGACTTTCAATTAAGTAGCTTTTTGGCACCTTCACAGCTGTACTTACAGATTGTTGTGGCCAAGGAGAGAATTAAAAATAAATCAAATATTTTTTTTAAATAACTTTTTATATTAGCAGTTTATAATCTTGATACTCGGCTTTCCTTGTGCTTTTCTATGTGTGGTATCTCTGACTGTAGAGCTGACACTGCAAACAACCCCTGCTGTTACTAATAGTGAAGGCTACAGATAAGATTGCTGGTATTCTCTGTTAAGGATAAAGTGGACATGAATGAAGGTCATACAACCACTTCAACTTTGTATTTTTTCCTTAGTTTCCAAGTGGTTAGTTGTTGAGGTTTGTTTGTTTGCTTGTTTTGTTTATATTTTTGTTGTGTTTTTTTTGTTTGGAGGGTTTGGGAGTTTTTGTTTGGTTTGTGGTGGGATTTTTTTCCCCTCCTGTTTACAGTGTCAGCACTTTGGTTGTGCTTTCACAGTGCTGTTATAGAGGTATTCCTGTAGTACAGCTAATGTATTATCAACACTTCAAGCATGATTTTTATTTTGCAGTCTGTCCTTCAAAAAGACCTTAATATGTAAACTTCTAGGCTTTACAAGATTATTTTTTTTTGTAATAGAGGATCTGAGCAAGTATTATAAGAAGTAATAGGCAGCTGGACAGACATCCACTGTCCGTATATATTTGTGGTTTGGAAGTAATTTCTCAAAGGGTTTTAAAGGATTACTTATTAAAACTTGCAATAGCAATAATTTCTTGCAGTTGATTTGCATGTATTGATGTGAGTGATGCTGAGCTAAGTCCTTACTGTCCCCTTAAAGTGAAGCTTCATTTTTTAGGAGAAGAGGTGAAAGGGCTATTGAATTCCCGTGCAGGGAGGTGTGTCCCAAACCAGTCCTGCAGTGTGTCCCCTGACCCTCTGGCACAACTTTGAGGGTTCTTTCTTTTCCCTTGCACACAGTGGGAACTGGACCAGAATGAAGGAGCTGCTTTCTCATCACCTCACGTGGAGCCCTTGGCACCAGCGGGCCAAGAGTTCCTGTGTGAGGATGGACAGCACTGATGGGAACCAGGACATCTGTGACCAGCAGGGATGGTCATTCCTGATATTGGGATGATACTGTTACCTGGGAGCCCTTTCAGTGTGATAAGTAAAGCTGCTGATTTCATTGCAGTGGCAGCTGGAGAGCTCAGGGGTGTGTAGTGCTGTGATTTCAACAGGAGACAGTGTCCATGTCAGGGGTGTCCAGCTGGAGAAGAGGAGACTGAGGGGACACCTCAGTGCAGGTCCAACTCCCTTGGAAGGGGCAGAGCAGGGGCAGGCACTGATCTCTGCTCTGGGGGGACCAGGGACAGCAGCCAGGCAATGGCTGGAGTTGTGTCAGGGCAGGCTCAGGTTGGATCTCAGGACAAGGTTCTTCCCCCAGAGGGTGGTGGGCACTGCCCAGGCTCCCCAGGGCAGTGGGCACAGCCCCAAGGCTGCCAGAGCTCCAGGAGCCTTTGGATGATCCTCTGGGGCACAGGGGGGCACTCTTGGGATGGTCCTGGGCAGGGCCAGGGTTTGGACTGGATGATCCTGGTGGGTCCCTTCCAACTCAGCATCTTCTGTGGTTCTGTGAAAGGAAGTGTCCCCTGCCCTGGTGCTTATTCCCACTGTGCTCCTTGCACTGCTTCCTCCAAACCATGATACCCACCCTGGAGCTAAATAGGCAAAGGGGTTTTTTTTGGAGGTTCTGGTTCGGCTTTGTTTGTTTGCATATTTTCGTGTGTGAGTATTTTCTGGGCCAGATGTCTCCAGATGCAGCTGCCTCAGCATCGTCAGGTGGGCATCAGGAACACAAGGGAAGTAGAAGTGTGAGCAATGGAGGAAGGGGGAGGTCTGAGACCGCAGCTCACAGGCAGCAGAACTGTTCAGCCAGTCAGAAAACCTCAGTAACTGCTGCAGGAATGGGACATATATATAAATATATACATATGTGTGTGTGTGTGTGTAGTGTGTGTTTGTGTGTACATTATATATATATATATACATTATATATACACATATTATATGAGTATATATCAATATATGTGTGTGTAGTGTGTGTGTTTGTGTGTACATTATATATATATACATATTATATACGTATATATCAATACATGTGTGTGTGTGTAGTGTGTGTGTTTGTGTGTACATTAAATATATATACACATTATATATGCATATTATATACTTATATATCTATATATGTGTGTGTAGTGTGTACATTTGTGTGTACATTTTATATATATATACACACATTATATATGCACATATTATATGCGTATATATCAATATATATGTGTGTGTAGTGTGTGTGTTTGTTTCCACATTATATATATATACATACATTATATATATACACACACATATTATATACATGTGTATATATGTCTATATCAATATATGTGTGTGTGTCTGTTTTACAACTGAAACTGCAAGGCCTGTATGACTTTGATGGAAAACCAAAAATACTTGCTAGACTTTTACAAAAAAAAAAGAAAAAAGAACAGTAGTTATAATTTACCTGACAGTTTCAGTTCTGTGAAGTTACTGCACATGTAAAAAGTAGCTGAGGCTTGAAGTCCACTACAGCAGCCACAGAAAAATCCTTTTAGACAGGAAAGCAAATGCTTTTGGAAGGGATTATATTACCATAACTAAATAACAGGCCACAGGAACTCATTACACTGCACCTTGTGAATATCACGTGTCTTTTTTGCAGCCCTGAAAACCCCCCTTGGTTACAGAATTTGTGGTGAACCCACTTCAGTCCATTGTTTTTTAAAAATTCTGTTATCTTGAGGCTCACTGTGTCTTCCAGGCAGCCATGAGAAGGGAGGGGTTACTGACCATGAAATGTGCTGTGGTCTATGGTTTTTGGGGGCTTGTTTCTTGTTATAATACCCCATTGCCATTGTAGACTACGCTATTGAGGTTTTAAGGGACAATTTTAGTGATAAAGGCAAGGAAGGCTGATGTCTGTTAACATCTTACTGTGTGTAAATGTGATCTGCAAAGAGGGGAATGTTGCTTATAAATTACAGCAGCTCTTCAAGCTGACCTTCTTGACTCAGAATGTTGCAGGGGGGGAAAATAACTTTATAAATTTGTCAGGTCTCATTGCAGCAAGTATTAGGATAGGTTTGTTGCTAAGGAAACCCAAAAGAGCTTATTTAACCAGCGGTCATTCATAAATTACGACCTTCTCTCTGGGGCAAGAAGAAGGTTCTGCTTACAGGGTTTTTTAAGATACAAACAATAACTAGTGAAAAAAAAAAGGCAGATCTGGGGAACAAAGAATTCTTTGTGAAACAGATGTCTTTTGGTTTACTTTGTTCATTTGCTGTATGTTATGACTCTACTAAAATGGCTCCTGTTGCGTTGTTTCCATTTTGCTGATGACCCACTCTCTTGTTTAGATGATGGTAACCAGAATCTCTCAATCTGGCAAGTAAATGTGCCCCCAGGTTTAAGCTGTCATGAAAACACCACAAAGGATGTTCATATGATGTTGTTACCCAGTCTAAAAGCTGGGACTGGAACAATTATGCTGTAAATCTCTACAAGGAGGATCAAAAAGGAAGCAACTAATGTGTCTGATGGCCATGTAGGCAGTGCTGGACTCTGTACCATCTCTAGCTGCTCACAGCTTTGTAGGGCAGCAGCTTGGACATCTGCCCCTGTTTCCTTTGAGAGGTATTTGTTTAGAATACGTGTATTCTTTGATGATATATAACCACCATGAAGAAATGTGTAATTTTTGACAGAACTGCTCTTTTAATGGCATATGTCTTGAGACAGGATGTTTTTCTAGGTTTATTTTTGATACTGGCACTTCCATTTTTTATATTAGTGCATTTAATAACTGTATTTTGACCTTTTTTTTTTTTAAAAAGCTTTGCCAGTGAATTACCAAGTGTTAATTTAATGTTTTTATGTAATAGCAATGTATTTCCTATTTCTGATTGTCTCAGTCATTCCCTTAGTTTAGTTCTTGAACGGTGACTTAGAATGAAAAGCCAAAACATCTTTCTTAATTAAACACTAACCAGCCTGAGCTCTGGCCCTGGTGAGCAGGAGAATGACAGTGCAAGAAGAAGCACCTGGAGGTCAGTGGCACCTCCTCCTGTGCAGTTTCAGGTCTCCCAGGGACTGTGCCAGTAGGGAATCGAACTCCAGCTGATTCGGGGCCCGGAGAACACTCCATGAGAATTTTTTGTGTGTCTAATCACAAGTTACAGTGGCTGTCGGGTAAATAACACACAGAAGTGCCCTGGAGATAAGAGCCCAGAGGGTCAGCGAGACAGGGCCCTGCAGAGACGAGCCAGGGCTCAACAGAACCACTGGGGTATTTTCTGGGAAGGGTTTGCCACATGTATTTGGAAAGTGGCTTTTTAAACAAGGGAGAGAATCCGGAAAGTCTTCGGAAGGAACCTCTCTTTTTATAGCTGGAGGGTGACACACATCTCCTGCTTTAATTGGCTTTTAAGCCTCCAGAGGTGTGGGCAGTGCACCTCCATGATCTTGGAGTAGGTAACCATGAACAAATACCACTATTATTATGTATTTTAATGTTTTTAAATAGTAAAAAATGTAACCCAAGGTATTGTTCAAGGAAACATTTAAGGCTTAAATAACCATTGAAGAGACAGGAAACTTGAAATTTAATTTTTTTCCTGCCTTTTAAGTGTTCACAGTTACTTCTGGAATTTCTAACTCCTCACAACTACAAAAAGATTATTTGTGTTCATAAGAACTAAAAGTCTGCATCTTTATTCTGCACTATGTGTCAGGATGATCTTGAGGAATTTATGACTCTGATGCATAAATATTCCAGATGAAAAATGCAATTCAATGTAAACAATGTTTTCATCATCAGATAACATTTAAAAATTATATAATGCAGTTTCAACATAATTGTGCAGCTTTAAACCATTAAAATAAATATTTTAAATAAAACAAGTCATTCTATGATGAAGGTTTTTTTGTATTATGCATTTCAGCCTGGGATTAATTTCATGTGTGATAAGAACCACTTGATCATGAGCAGAGTTTAGTCTCTGGATTGCTATGACCATTACACAGTAAATGACAACGACACTATGGGCACTGGTTGAGTAAAAATAATTAGTTGAGACTAATTAAAATCATATCTTGTAGCCTCCCAAGCCACAGAGCTAATCCATAGATGGGGTTCTAAACAACAACACCAATTCTTGCATCTCACCAGGACCTGCTGATGTTGGAGGAATTTTGTCATTTGATGTGTTTTAAGAACACATTCCTAGAAAGAGCTTTGCTTTAATTATTCTGGGAATGAATTCTGAGCAGGTGAAGGAAATAGTAGCTTCAGTATGCAACAGAAAGTCTGGGAAATCAGAGAAAAATACTCCTTTTTTTTTATTTTTAATGCAGTTATTGAAGACTTAACAGCTTTCATTGTGGTCATTCTGCATGGCACGGTAGATTTACGGTTAGAAATACCTTGTTCTTCTGTTTCCTCGTGCTTTGCTGCTTTCACTGTAGCATTTTTTATATGCAGGAATAGTTTGCACATCTAGAGTGAAACTGGGACAGGTGTAAAGAAAGGCTGGTCAGACCATGCAGCCTCCCCACGGATATTTTTGATGACAGAAAGAAAAGAGAACTTTGAGTCTCAACCTCAGAACACGCAGGCTGAGGAGTGAGAGGATTTCTGACTACAACTGCAAGGAGCAAGTAAAGAGAAAGGTGTGGGTATGTAGGAGGAGTGGAAATGCCAGGAGAAGAAACTATTGTAAAATGGCCGTAAAACAAATTTGAGCTGGAAATAAGAAGTTTGCCACAGTAATTAGGAATTAGGTCTGTCCTTAGGTATTCTGGAAAGAGTATAATGGGGACAAAAGGTCTTTGCAAACCCTGTTATGGAACAGGTCAATTTCTGTTGAAATTCAGGAATAGCTCCAGGATGGGAAAAAAGGGGCTTTTGATGGTCTGGTTGTTTGGAATGTGGAGTTAAAAGAATTGAGAGGTTTAGCTCATGTCATGGTATCCGATGGATTTTAAACTGTCATATTTCCAATGGCGTTTTTTGCTTTATTGACTGAAATCTTAATGAGGGTTTTGGAGTGAGAGCTGAGCTTAACCCCAAATGTCCATCTCATGCTTTGCCAGCTGACGCTGGTCTGTGCCAAAAGCTCCTTCCCTGGCACGCTTGCAGGGAAATGGCCTTGGCAAAGGGATACAGCACAAGATCAGGGGTTTTAATGTCAGTTCCCTGCAAGCCTAATTCTGCCTTTCAAGAAAATCTAGGAAGCTGGTTCAAGGCTTCTCCCTCTGATATGGCCAATTTGCATCCTCCGAAGTGAGGGATGGAAAAGAATGTCTTAGTAAAGAAAGTCCCTTAAGTAGTTTGATTTTTTGGTTTTTGTATTTAGAGGGGAATCAGGGTCCCTCTCTAAGAGCCAAGCATTTCCTTTTGCCATTTTAAAGTAATTTAAAAAATTTGCCTGTTTAAACAATGCAGAGTGAACATGGATATTAAAGAGTGCTGGACTTCATCAAGCCTAAACAAGACCATTTTCTCTGCAACTGGTCCTCTGTAGCTTAAGCAAGATGAGCAGGTGAGGAAGAGTGAGCCCACTTAAACAGCACAGTGGGTTTCAGTGGGAATATGGGAATAATGGGTGATTTAATGCTTTTTATCAATGTGTGCCCTGAGGGATGTGTTTCAATGTGAAATATGGAGAGGACTTTTGTGGCTTCCATTAAAACTGTTCCTGAAGCCAAAGCCCTCCATCTCACTGAGCAGTCACTCCTCGGGGATGTTCTGTATTAGACACTCCTGAGCCACAGATGGAAAAGGTGATAACCTTGGTTGCCTAAAGCTCTGTACATACCATTAATATCCAATCACTAAGGAGGGAAAAAGCACTTATCCAGGGGCATGAGAGGCATCTCCTCTGGCCAAAAGGTGAACAGTTGATAAAATTCCTTTCATGAAGTGAAATCTCCTCAATCCTTGGATTTTAGAAACTCTCACAAAGAAAATACAATCGTTTTTAATTTACTTGGACTGTGGCTGGTACTGCACTTCAAGCCATTTCAAACATGTGAGTTCAACTTATTTTTAAGCGGCTTTCTTAGTCTGTCTCAATATGAAAAGGTAATTAGGAAAACTCACTGTAAATGTGTGTGTCACAAAGACCTCTGCCCCCTGAACATGAACTCGTGATCTCTGTCCATAAATGTACTGTCCCCACAGTGTCACCAGAAGGATTTTACCCACACCAGCGCAGTGAATGTGGCAAATACTGGATTTATAGGCTTTTTTCTTTTGAACTCATAGTACCTGTGATGATAGTCAAGCTATGGCAGGGAGATTGTTCTTCTATTCTGCCCTGGTTGAATTTGTTGAAGTTTGCTAATTTGGAGGGGGATTAGAATTCTGTGGTTTGGAATTGTTGCTTAATCACCTGGATCATCTTTCTCAGAGAACTAAGTTTCTTAGAAACCAATGCTTTGGCATCTCTGGTAGCACCGGCTGTAAACCATTAACTTCCAGCACTGCTACAAGGATCTGCATATGTTAAAAATAGGCTGCAAAATCCAGCCCCCTAATATCCTGAAACTGCTTAGTTCATACCCACCCTGTTTTGGTTTTAGATTTCCCTTCTGCACCTCGTGTGAAATCAATCTGACAGATGCTAACCCAGATCTGAGATTCATTAAAAAGTCATTAATTATCCTAAAGGGATGTTTATGAATAGCAGCACTGTATATTTTGGGCTGTCAAGACAAATTGACCAAATGGCTTCTCTGTAAGCACTCAGCAACTCTGGCAGGCTAATGACAAAAATCCAACATAAAATCCAGCGCAAGGCCATGGTTACTGAAAGTGGTGTCTATGGTGATAATCACACTGAGACTCAAATGAAACTTGTGATTTAGATATCAGAGCAATTATAAACATTCCATGGCTTTTTTTCATGCATTAATTTCCTAATTAAGGTTTTCCTATAAATAGGATTTTATATGAATCGTGTTATTGGGCTTTCAGCTGAGGGTGGGCAGTCCTGAGCAGGGAGCTCCCCCAGAGCCATGGACGTGGGTACTCACTCTGTGCTCATCAGCCTTCCCCCTAAAGTCTTTTTCCACTCGCTTTGTGGCTTAAAGCCCAACTGCAAAATCTCACAAAAACGTTCTTGGGTTAATCAGCCCCTTGGCCAAGTCAGGCTGTCACGATTCCTACTGAACTCCTTTGAGGCAGTGTGGCTTCAGCAGAAATGGGGTGTCCAGGAGCCCTGGGGATTGCTGGGGGCTCTGCCCGCTGCTACACAAGGGGCAGAAATGGATTTAATGCCTGGTGGCTGCTCCGGGCAGCACAAACTGGTTTTCACTCACTGAATTCTTCCACATCAAATATGTTTGAGGAGTTCTTTGCCTGTGCAGTTGCTTTCCTCTCTGCTCTTCGTTCCTGTTCTGTCTCAGCTACAGCTGCATTATTAGCTTTTGGCCATGCCAGTTTAGCTCTAAATTACAGCTTGCACTGCACGGATTAGAAGAGGAATTACATTAATTTAGCCAGTGCTACATTTCAGTGGACCCACTCTTCAAAACATTATCATATCCAACAAGACTGATCCCGGGGAGTTAATATTTTAAATGCATAAGGTCAAGCATGTCTTGTTTATGCTCCAAGGCCATGTCTGACAGTCAGTTTTCCTGCTGTTAGCACCCATCAGTCCAAATAATCTTCATGCTCCACTAATTTAAAAAACACACACGAGTCTTATGCCGTGGAGGGGAGTATAAAAGCTCTACAGGAATTTGTCAGGCCCTTGCATAATGCAGTAATTCATGCAGTGCCTCTCCCCCCGTGCTTTCCTGAAGTTACAGTGGTCTATAGAATGCATTAATAGCAAGTTTGAAAGTCTCTGCATAGCTTTGCTCTCAGCCATCTGCTCGGCCCTGCTTTTCCTCAAGTGTTCTCCAAGTTGTGTTGCTAAGATATAAAAATGACTGAAATTTTGATGATTTGCCAAAGCTACTTTTTTCTGAAACACTGAACTATGGCAGCAGTGAGGAAACAGCCCAAGCATCACCAGGACTGTTTCCCGGGGCCGTGGGATGCAGAGCTGTGGTGGTGGGATGGGCAGAACTCCGTGTGAGCGCAGGGTCAGACCTCGGGGGCTCAGTCCCCTCTCCCAAGTGGGATCTGGAGGAGGCAGTGGCAGGACACTTTTGTGTCCCTCTGACCTTAGCATTGGTGTCCCACAGCAGTGTCTTAGAACAAGGTAGGACATGAGATAACTCATTCCAGGCTAGGAATGAATTACAGCAGGAACTGCAGAATTTCCTGGAAAGCAGGGATTGTTTAGTCCTACCCGGTGTCACCCACGCATCTTTTCCAAGCAGAACTCATAGAGCTGGAAAAATCCTTCTTCAGACCCGTTTCAAACTGGAAGTGAAAGCAACCTTTGGTTTAATCTTTGGTGATCTGTCTGCTAAAGCAATATGTCCTCAGAGCTTGTTCCCAGGAGGCTGAGTTTGTTCTCAGAGGTCTGGCCAGGTGCCCACTCAAACTGTGGTTTGGTGGCAGCTGGCTGCCTTTTATTAGTAGAGACTCGTGGGTGTGGGTCCAGAAACCAGCCTAAATTTTTTGAAGTGGATTTCTATGAAGTTCTACAAATTTAGATGCCAGACTCAGAATAATTTTTCACATGTGAGCTTTTTGCTAAAATATTTACACCATGTCTAAAAGCCCATTTATTGTAGTGTGTGACTCAGTAATATTTGAAAGGTCGCTTGCAGAACGTGCATAGAACAAAAAGGCAAAGATCCATCTAATGAATGTTCATACTGCTGACTTGCTTTATGTCAGAGTTGTGTACAAACAGTCAGCAAAGGGCTGATTTTGTAGTGGCTTAGCTTTAAAGAGAGTCTGCTTAAAAGCAGATTAAAAAAAGAAAGAAGGGGGACGTGGCTGTTGGACCATTGTCTGCTGTTTGGGAGAGGCAGTGCTGCAGAAGCTGGAAGTGAAATTCTGTTCAAAGTCACTTCTGTTGGTTCATTGGAGGGAGCAGCTGAATTCCCTCATTTTGGGGCCTCGGGGTGCAGGAGGCACACGAGGAGGTGCTGGTGGCCTCGAGGGCAGCTCCTGGGGTTCAGGGTGGCCGTTCCTGCACCCTGTGGATGGGGACACACAAATGTGGGAGCTGCTGTGTCAGTTCTGGGATAACTCGCTTCGGTCTGAGGTTTGGAGGACCCTCTTCTGCAAAGCTGCCACTTCAGTCCAGGCCAATGTGGCTCTGCAGGTTTGGGTTAACAGCTATAAAATGGGTCTTGTCCTCCGTCCTTCAGGGAATCCTGACATAAGATGAGCAATCCCAAACAATTTGCTCCCTCTCCTAAATGAGGAGCTCTAGTACAAGTTACTGAGGATGTCAGAAAGGTGTGTTTTCTTTGGTTCTGCATTCTGCTGCAGTACTGGGGTTAAGGAAGCTGAGAAGTGAGACTTGCTGAAAAGTATGGAAAGATTTAAAGGTTTCTTGAGCTTCTCTNCCCCCCTTCTTTCCACAGATCTGAACATTCTCAAGATCAGTAATAAATGTAACTTAAAAGGTCTTGGAAAAATGTATTTCTCCCCCTGGAGAAACTTTCACTTGCAAATTAATTTCTTTCAAAGAAAGATTTGTGTAAATAATTCTACTTGGGTGTTTCATTAGTATGTCATTAATATGATAAATTTTAATGTGAATATCGCTAAATGAGAACTGACTGTACATGTCATTATTTAGAAATGTTCTGCTAAGGAAAAACTGAACTTGCAGTCAAACCAAACAAAGTCTGTCTGCATTTAGAGCGATGTGTAACCTGAATTTTTGCAGTGGACAGAGGTCTAGCAGGTTTATTTTCTCTGAAAGGCTTAGCAAGTGCAGGGTTACAACACTCAGAATGCCAGGACAATGCTTACCATGGAGGCGGGTCAGGGTACATGATGTTGACCTGAGAAAGTATATCCAGGTAGGAACCGAAGTCACAGGCTGGGGGAAACTCCTCGGTGCAGGTGGATCTCAGCTCTCCGGAGGAGCCGCCGGCAGAGAAGCCATCTGGAGCTGCAAGACAAGCAATTAACATCGGCTGCTCTTTCCCTCCATGGTGGGTTCTGTGTCACATTCAGTTTGTAACTCTGCCATAAATCAGAAAACAAACCCTGTCTGAGGTGCAGGAATTGCGGATATTCTGGAACAATCAGGTTTCACAGGACTTTGCCATTCCTGTAAGAGCAAGTCAGCATCATCTGTAGATGAACTGGGGTGTTTTGGGCCATGGCACAGGGACTGTACATTTAGTGCTGCCCTGCCAGGTAGATGTAGGTGTCTAAAGCTTTCCTTGGGTCTCAAAGGCTGAAAAGGAGTGGGGGTTCTACCCTGTGCACATGAAAAGGCATTGTCGTAAATCTTGTGTTCACTGAGGTAAATCAAATATCCACTGAAGTCAATTGCACTTCATTTGATTATTTGGACCAGGAATTCTTCTGTCTAAAAGAAACACATTTCCTAGGATCAGTTTGTCCATTTGGAGCCAGGAATAGTTATTTTTGGCTTTTCCAGAAACATTTATCCAGGTACGTGAATAACATTTGTGTTTTGGGAATAAAATTTAGACTCCCAAAGAAGTGAAATACAAAGTAGGGTTTGCTGAAGGGGTTGCTGAAGTTCCCAGGAGTTGCTTACGTGGAAACCTTGACAATTCTGTGAGGATGTTAAAAGGAGGGGTAGGTGTTTGATTGTCTTGAGAAAGTGCTGTACTCAATAAAAACACTGACAGAAACGACAAAAGCTGGAAAATAGTAGAGAAAACCCATCCTGCTGCTGCTCCAGGGCTTTCTTAATGCTGCCACACGAGAGCTTCACAGCTGGAGCCAACAACACAGAAGAACCCTAACAGAGAACACAGCGCGGACTCCCGGGTGCTGGTGGAGATGTGAAGTGTTAAGGAAGCCCTGGAGCAGCAGCAGGATCCTTTGGGATGTTCTTGGGGAAATTTTCTAATGCTCAACATTCCGGGGAAGATTTCCCCAAGCAATGCAGGGGTCTCTGCTGCCCAGCCCCTCAAAACTGCCTTCCAGATGAGGTGCCTGGGACAAGGAGTAGCTCCTGGAGGGACAGAGACGTTGTGCCTCGGCAGGGGACGAGGGGCAGGACTCGCCTGGGCTGCCTGTTCCTCCTCCTGGCAGTTTCACCTCTGTCCATGTGTTTGTTCTGCCTGTTCCTCCTCCTGGCAGTTTCACCTCTGTCCATGTGTTTGTTCTGCCTGTTCCTCCTCCTGGCAGTTTCACCTCTGTCCATGTGTTTGTTCTGCCTGTTCCTCCTCCTGGCAGTTTCCCCTCTGTCCATGTGTTCTGCCTGTTCCTCCTCCTGGCAGTTTCACCTCTGTCCATGTGTTTGTTCTGCCTGTTCCTCCTCCTGGCAGTTTCACCTCTGTCCATGTGTTTGTTCTGCCTGTTCCTCCTCCTGGCAGTTTCACCTCTGTCCATGAGTTTTCCAGGATTTCCCCAGGTAATCCAGGCTGCCATCCCTGTGCTCTCCCCCTGCCTGGCAAGGGAAGGAGGACGATTGTTGGCAGCTCCTGCCACGGCTGGTGGAGATGCTTGGATGGTGTTCAGGTGTTGGTTTCACTTGGGCACTGTGGCACAATTTAATTTAAGATCATTCTGTTGAGTATCTCTGAACACAAGCATTGCTTTCCATTTCTCTTGCCCTGTNTCCAGGATTTCCCCAGGTAATCCAGGCTGCCATCCCTGTGCTCTCCCCCTGCCTGGCAAGGGAAGGAGGACGATTGTTGGCAGCCTCTGCCACGGCTGGTGGAGATGCTTGGATGGTGTTCAGGTGTTGGTTTCACTTGGGCACTGTGGCACAATTTAATTTAAGATCATTCTGTTGAGTATCTCTGAACACAAGCATTGCTTTCCATTTCTCTTGCCCTGTTATTTCTTAACAAGCAGTTTGAAAATTGCCCTTTATGTTTTCGCCTGGTTTCAGGGGGTTTTTTTCAAGCTGAAATGGCCAGAGCAGTAGATTTAAATGTAGTGATTGAATCTTAATGGTCAGTATTTTATCATTGCAAAATATCGCTTTTCACTAGTCAAACAGTAACTCCAATTTGGGTTTGACAATTTAATCCTGAATATAACTGTTGAAAATTAGGAACAATGGATGTCACCATAATAGTAGACATTAGTTTTCTGGATTTTGGTTTTTTGTTTTTCCCTCTGTAAGTTGCTACAGGATTTTACATTTCACGTCATTTGGAGTCTAAATTTTATTTCCAAAACATGAATGTTATTCACTTACCTGGATAAATGTGTCTGGAAAAGCCAAAAATGACTATTCCTGGCTCCAAGTGGACAGACTGCTCTGAGGAAATGTGTTTCTTTTAGGCACAAGAATTCCTGATCCAAATAATTAAATGAAGTGCAATTGACTTCAGTGGGTACTTGGTTTACCTCAGTGAGCACAAGATTTATAACAATAAATTTTTATGTGCTTCTGTATTATTGTCTTTTTTATATAAAGAAAACACCTCAACAATCTGCAAACATCTGTCCCAACAAACAGCAGTCAGAGGGGCCTGACCACAGAGGATGCAATTGTTGATGCTCCACCATTTATAATTTGATTTTTTACCAGCTGAAGACTTACAAAGTAACTTTTTGTAACAGTTTCTTTTCCCCTTAAATAAAAATAGTCAGATTCTGTCATTTCCTTCGCAAAGTGGCTTTTAGCTTCTGGTCAGCAAATGTCAAAGGGGTCAAAAATATGACTTTCTAATTAACTCTTTGATAGTCCCAAATCATCTTAAAGGGGGTTTTGTTCGTTTTGTTTTGTTTTGTTTTGTTTTTTCAGCTGGAGGTAGGAATTGGCACCTTTTTGATTCTGTAATGATGATGACCAATATAATAACATTGATGTCATCAATTATGGTGACAACTGTAATGCCACTTCAGCGCCGTGTTGTTCTGTTTAAATCCAGTTATTAACTTTCGTGGTCAAACAAACAACATTTTCCCAGTCACTGCTGTAGGTTGATGCACAAAGTGAGAACACTTCTGGCTTTCCAACAAATCAAAATGACATCGAATGCCACACCAAGACTACGAGGGGATGTGAAAATGCAACGGAACAGGAATTTAATGCCATATCAAGGGACAATCAGCTGGCCAGGACCTGCTGTTGGCACCGGCCTGGGTCATGTTAACCATGACCTGTGGGGTTGTGCTGTGGGAATTCAGTGCCAGCACAAAGGAGCCGTCAGTCTGCAAAGCTGCCTGTGAGCTGCACGCCCTGGTTTTAACTTTTATGGGTGTTATAATTTTAGAATTTGTCAGAATTTTTTCTTTCCTACCAACACAGACTTTGGGGGCTGACACCCTCCTTAACAAAGACCCGGCTAACGATCCATATTCCAACCTGATAGCTGGGAGGAGAGTCCTGTTGTTTGTTTTGGGAGTTGGTTTTTATTTTCCTTCTTTATCGGTGGTAGTTTGGAGAAGGAACCAGCTCGAAGGGACTGCTGCGGGTTGTGGCTTCTTTCCCTGCCTCCTGTTCCCAGCCCAGTGTACCCAGAGCTTCAGAGAGACGGACAATCTTCACCGCTTTGGAGTTGCTGCAGTTTTCCTGAGGCACCGACAGCACCAACGAGGGACCCCC
>VWZG01003730.1:25622-65493 GCA_013396735.1 Grallaria varia
TATATATAAATATATTTAGTAGTTAAGAACTGTTATCTTTCCTTCTACACATTTTCCAAATTAAAATTTTGCTTTAAATTTGCAAGAGGCGTGGTCAATTTTGAGAAAGGCATTCTAAATTGTTTTAGCTTACTCTAAGCTGAGACAGTGGGTTTATTTTGCTTTCCACCCCGGGCCGGTGGCTCCCTGTTGGCCGTACCCCGGGTTGGTGTCAGGCTGCAGCTCTTACCGTACGCGGCGTCCCTGCGGAGCTGCGGGTGCCGCAGCCGCCCGTCCTTCCGCAGGCTGCCCACCACGATGGTGGCACAGGACAGGAACAGCACCAGCCCGATCACCACCCCTGCCACCAGCAGCGGCGACACGAGGAGGTTGCTGTCACTCCCGTTTTCTCCATAGCTGGGGAAGTCGCTGCTTGGGCTGCTCTGGTTCCCGGGAACTGCTGCGCAGAGAGAGAAGAGACGTGTCAGGGGTGAGGGGACATTTACAGGCAGTGCTGCACATGTGACAGAACTCGAGGCTTCCAAAGCCCTCAGAGAACCTGAGACAGGTCCATCACATGGATTCAGGTGCTTGTGGGAAACCTGTGGAATGGAGTGATTTCTGGAGCTGTCAGTGACTGACTGCAGGGCAATGGTGTCCCTGTCACCAGGGAATGTCCTGCTGGAGCCAGGGCCGTAAGTTCCATCATTTTGTTGGCTTCTCCCTTTGTACCATGGACTGACTGATGCTGAAAGAACTTACATGCCCAAGGAGGAACGTGAAAATCCAAAAAATTTGAGCTCCAAGCCGAACAGAGGAATTGCACATTGTTAGAGGTGGGAAGAGACTCCATGGATTTGTGGAGAAAGTTCTGGGCAGGAGTGAAAGGGCAGTTCTGTAGCACAGAGCATGCTCTGGTTTGAGAGGAGTCACCATCCCAAGGAGGGTGGTGAGGGAAGAGACTGGGAGAGTGGGATTGCTTGGAGGCAATACCTTTCCTCTGGTAAAAAAAACCCCAAATCTATAAATGTATTATTTAAGTTCAATAATAAATCTGCATAACGGAAAGTAGCTCCAGTAATTTATTCTCAAGTCAAATATCCTTCTGAGACAACTACAGAGAGACTATCAAAAATTAAACTGTAAGTTTCCCTTAGGGAATCAACAGTGACACATGGTTATATATGGGAATTAACTGTCCCATATATATGGAGTGCTAAGGGAGGGGAGGTGAATGGAAAAAGTTACGGGAAAAAAGATTCAGGATTTTGGCAGATAGAATATCCCTCTCTACCTCTCCCAAATTTGTTGCTCAGGATCAGAAAACCGGGATGTGATTGATGCATAAATCCCTGGAGGTGCCTGTAGAACAAGAATGGCTGTTGAATATGGCCTGGATGTATTTTTATATCTGGATATGTGTCAGTTGAACAGATAAAGAACTTGTTTCCTACAGAAACCAAGGCTAACAAAATGTTTCTATTTTGAATATTCTGTGAAGTGAATATGTGCTTTAGGAAGTGCAAGTGTTTTTTACATGGATAGATGTTTGCAGGTTAAGTTTTCAGCAGCGTTTTCCCTGCTCTTTTCCTCTGGGAATTACCACTCTGTGTCTTGCAGTCCCAATAAGCTTGAAAAGAAGACAATGGCTTCAGGCCAATGTGTGTTATCAGTGGCTGGTGCTTGACCTTGGGAAAATGACTAGAAATACATTAAAAAAGGGGAATTAACATGTAGTGGGGATTTTGGTAATTTTCTAGAAGCACTTGACCGTTGGCTGAGGATTTTTATAAGCAATTGAGTCAGACAGCCAAGAAATGTGCTGAGCTTTTACTGAGTATTTTATGCCAAAAAAGAAAACTGAATTTTCTGAAAATTAAAGTGATGCTGTAACAATCAATCAAAAGTTTATGGGCAGCTGTCCTCTTAATACTCTGAGTGCAAAGAGGATTGGGGTATGGGATATGTTTGAGGGGCACATCCTGCTGATCTTATGCTAGGACTAGACTTCTCAAACTTCACAAAGTTCTTATCATTCTTCTCCTTTGTACATTTTTTTTTTGCTGTCTCTGCTGTAATGTCTCCCACAAGTGTGTACTCTTGCTGGTGTTGTTCAGATTTTTGCAAATTCTGTCTATGAAACATGCAAATGTCACAGCAGGGACAGTTAAAATCCCAGTGGCAGGGGATTGACACCTGAGCTGGAAGTACCAGCAGGGAATTTATTGGGAGCTTTGGCTGACTTGCAAAGGTAAAATAAAAATCACCTTTGTTGCCAGCATGATGAGAACATGAGCCTGGAGCGTGAGTGGCCCTGTGGACTGTCAGGCTTGTGGTCTTCAGTTTGAAGTCAAATAGTACTGAAATGGAGATGGGGATAAACTTCTGTCAAGTGGGAAAGAAAAGAGGCTGCAGTGAGTGCACTTAGATCTTGTAAAGCTTGGGATAAATTCTAAATGATCCTCTAAACAGGAAGAGGGACTGTCTGAGGAAAAAGGAGATTAGATTATTTTTTTATTATTATTCTTTTTAGTTGTGTATGGAAGCCAACTGGTATCTTAACACATTGACTCTTTGGCATTTTCCTGTGGTGCCACCCATTGTGAGCACAAATATTTGGACCTATTTTGCTTTATAGCAAATGCTATAAAGCACAGTGACTTCATACAGAAAGTACTCTGTCATGTGCTCTCTGCTGGTACTTGAAGCAGTTTATTTCAAGACAGCTCATTTATCTACCACATTCTGGGGGCTTCCTTTGCTGTCCCAAATCTTGTCTGTTTTATCTCTTTTTCTCACCATCATGAATCTTTCTGGATTTTTTATGCTTTTAATGTAATTGAACCCAGTCTCTCATAAAGACTAGATACACTGCAGTATTGCTGTTATTAGAAGGAATGAAAAAGTCCCCTCAGCCCAGCCTGTGACATGGTGTGTGCTTGGGACCTTCTCCTGTGTCCCTGATTTCAGTGTGACACTGTCCAGTCCTCCAGAGCTCCCTCTCTGACTCACTGCTGGGGCACTGCTCGGCTGACAAACAACTACAGAGTGAGAGGCTCTGTTGGTATCAATTCTTGGGGTTTGAATTTTGGGGGGCCAAAAGATGTTTATATTACTTTTGGCAAAGGAGCTTCTTACAAATTTTTCTCCTCTTATCCAAGTACATCTTCTGTTGATAAACTGTACGTTTCTGTATACAAAAATGTGGTTTTTCATTCAGAATAGAAGTTTATTCTGAACATGTACACGAAGCCCGTAAATCCAACCCCAGTAACAGAGGGCCAACTTTTTTTGGTTTGAGGCAAGTTGTACTTTTTGCCATGAAACTGCAAATTGCAAACAATACCTGCATAGATACTTTATATCTAATCCTGCAAATATGGATCATATTGGGTGCACAAACCATTGCTTTATCCAGTGGTGGCAGTGATGGAAGTGCCTGGACACAGCACAAATGGAACCTGTCTGAGTGACCACTGACTTCAGAGGGAGCACTGGTGGAAAATTGCCTACAAACTATCCACTCAGTGTCAGACAATAGACTATAGAACTGCAAAATCCCTTAAATATCACACTGTACTACTTTGTTCAGTGCTGCTGCATCTCAACAGAGCAGTTGTAAATAATGCCCTGTGGATGAAGGGGGTGTGGTACAACCTGACTTTTTTGTGTGTGCTGTGAACTCTCATCCCACTAACCTGCCTTTGTAGGGACACTTCTTATCCCTTTCCAACCTGACAGGAAGTTATGTGGAAGTTTCAGTTGGATCAGATCCTGGCAGGGTGACATCCCTTGGTGTGTAGATTTGTCCTGGGAGTTTGGTTTACCCAAGATAGAGCCCTTCTTCCCCAGTGCCTTTTACCTGCCTGTGTCCAAAAGGAGAGAGAAGGGAAAGGCACTTTTCTCCATACTGAAACAGTTGAGTTTGGGGGTGTGTGTTGTTCTGGTTCCTTTTTTTTCTGAAGGCACATCAGCTCCAGGGAGGCTGAAATGGTCTCTGTAGTTGATTTTCTTTGTACCCTTTAAAAATCACAGATGATTTTAAGGCGGGATCCTGCTGAGAGAACCAAATCTCTTCCTCTGGTTTATGATCTCTCATGGGCTGAAATTGTGTCAGGGAGGTTTAGGTTTGATCTTAGATAAAAGTTCTACCCACCAAGGGTGGTGGGGCACTGCCCAGGCTCCCCAGGGCAGTGGGCACAGCCCCAAGGCTGCCAGAGCTCCAGGGGTGTTTGGATGGTCCTCTGGGGCACAGGGGGGGACTCTTGGGGATGGTCCTGGGCAGGGCTGAGGGTTGGACTGGGTGATCCTTGTGGGTCCCTTCCAACTCAGCATCTTCTGTGGTTCTGTGAGCTTAATGAAGATGATAATTCTTGTTATGACTGGTGGAGAGGATGAGAGATGGAGGGGTTGTTCCCCAAACGGAATTGTGCAGGACGAGCTCCTGGAGAAGTGCTGCTGTGTCTGTTGCCCTGGCAGGATTTTGTGTGCAGGATGAGCCACCCCATCAGCCCTGCCAGCCTTGGACATGCCATGCCTGAGGACAGGCTGGGCTTGGGGCTGGTTTGCTGACTGGAGCACATGGACAGAATGTGGGTGCTGCATGGACACCCTGGTGGGGATGGTGGTCTGACACCTCCTGTTTCCCTTAAATACACTGTGTTATCAAAGTGTGCAGGACTGGAAATGAGTAGGAGGAAGGTCAGTTTAGGATAGTGCAGAGTGTCCCTTGGGTTTTAAATAATCACAACAGAGTGTCTCAAACCACAAAGCAATTTACAGCACGTGGCTGATATTTTCATTTTTTCAGTCCCAGCTGGGCAGTGCTGGGTTATGCAGCGTCTTTAGCAGGGGGAGGTGACTGACAGGGGTCAGGAAGGAGCTGAGAAGTCCCAGCGAGGCACATAGATACACTAAATTCGTGGAATTACCACAGATTTTGTTGACTTTGCCTTTCTGAACAGTTCCTGTTCAAAGATGATTTAGCCTGGCCAAGAGTGAGCATCTGGATGCTGCTGTGTGGAATTTGGAATTTGCCTCTGGCTGCAGCTGCTGCTGCTCTGGCCATTGCTGCAGGGCCCAGGCAGGAGCTGGGACAGGAGGAAGGGAGGGGTGGTGCAAAAACAAGCTGGAAAAGGCTTTGGATCACAGGAGCTCCCTGGGAGAGAGGGGTGTTACTCAAGTCATTGACTGCAAAGGCCCAGTAGGAGCTAAATCTTATTTAAAAAAAATAAAAATTCTCTGCTGGATTCAAAGTGATTCCACTGGATCCTGAGAAGGGTTTAAACCTCACTCAGGCTTAAATTCCAGGGTGTCCTCTGCTTACAGGAGCCTAAAGCAGTGACAATGAGGCAAAGAACAGGGAAGGCTGTTGGTCCTCTCATATTTATCTTGTTCTCCTTGAAACCAGACTAAGGCTGAAAAAGAGTTACCTGAGGCACCTTGTTCTAGTCTACCTGTGCTGCCCAAAGATTAAACCAACTCATTCTGTTCTGTGTACTGGACCAAAGAAATCTGAAAGTTAGAAGAACAGAAGTAGGCCGTAAATCAAGACTAGGTAGACATCTCAATAGGCAAAAAGGGCCTGAAGCCAAGGGGTTTTGCAAGCTCCAGTTAGCAGGTCACTAACAATGGAAAGCAGAAGGGTCATGGTGAAGAAGAAGGGCCAAAGACCCTCGAGATGAGGCCGAAGGCCGGAACGACCACCCAAAAAGCCTTGGCAAAAGACGATGTAAGAAGACTCCACCCCAGGCCCCGCCTTAACTCCACCTGTTATGAATATGATTATTACATGTTGTAATCGTATGAATATGCATGTTAAGATGATGTAATCACGGATGTAGACTGTATAAATCACTTTGCTTTCACTGATGCCTTTGGGCAAGTTTGTCCAGTGCCAACTGGCTTTGCCTCCAGCACTGTCAATAAATACCTGGCTGCTAAAAGATCCAAAATTCTCTGAGCAGTTTCTTTCATGCCGAGGTTTTTTGGAATCATCCTGTAGCGAAGCTGAGCAAATGAGTGGATGCCTGGAAAAGCCTGGGAAATGTCCTCTCCATAAAGGACTTTACAACAGCTGTGCAAATAGTGTGGGGAAAGGAATTTTCAGTTCAGGAGGCCCAGGAGCATATTTAGTTCTCTCACACAGTTCTGTTCTGCTTCTCATTTACACACAGAAAATTAAATTGCCTCTTAAGCTACAATTGATATTCAATAATAACTCTGTGGGGATTGCTTCAAACTTTTATCTCAGTGGGGCTTTTCTTCTGCAATGGTACTTAGTGGATATTTGACAACGTTGATGAATGGAACCTGTAATTTTTGCTGCACCAGTGAGGTTTCATCAGTTCCCCCAAACAGAGGATATTGAATATTATTTCTAAATTTGAGGTAAAAATCTTCCTGTGCAAATGATGGACTAGTCCTGCCCGATGATTGCTGCTGTGGGAGATGCTTCAGCATCACCCAGACCCTGTGAATGCCACGAACCAGGCAGGGCCCAGGAACTCAGACTGAGCTTTCCTGCAGCTCACGTTGTCTCTTTGATCTCTTTCACTGCATATGTGTGTTCTAATCAGAAATAAATATTTTCATTGATAAATAGTAAAAAAATCAAAACCTTATTCAGACATGAGACTGTATGCTGGGATTATTTCAGTATTATCTGATGCCCACAGCATAAAGTGAATTTGGAACAGGTCCCAAAGCTGCCCATGACCTTGAGAAGCTCCTCCAAGGCAGAAGGGGTGGCCTGTCCTCCAAGATAGCTAACTCTGCCTTTTATCATGTCTGCTGGCTATCAGATAATGACTTTTTCTCTTCTTGCATTGACATCCTTATTATAGAGCCAGAATGAGTAAGATTGGATCACCAGCAGCCTGCAAATTGAGAATGTCAGAAGCACAGGGAATGTGGCTGCATGAGGGCTCAGGAAATAAATCTTTTCAGATGCTGTGGCTTTAGGGTATTATGTTGATGTCACAGCAGCTTGTATAGATGCTGCTTCAAATTAACAGGAAAAATCTTCCAATTTTCTGATCCATGGTCTCTTTTATCAACATGATAAATGCCACTGCAGTGAAACAAATCACTCTGGAATTATAACAGCCCACTTTCTGATGGACAATATATTTCCCCCCCTATTTTCTCATATTCAAACAACTTTGAACTAATACAGTTTTATAAGCAGGACCTGAACCTATTACTTTTCTCAGAAATTCTGTATGAGGCCTTGGAAATAAGTATGATGAGAATCCTCTTTTACCCATTAAAGGAAAGTTATTTTCCTAAGCTCAGATCTAACTCAGGTTGGTAGTGACTCGACCAGGGCAAAAGCAATAATATGTTTTTTTTATTGTGAGAAACTCTGCAGTTTTTGGCACATCAGCTTCTCTTATAGAATTTCAGGAAAAATTATAGCAATATAATAATTTTTCTGAAGGTTTTAGAAAAATATAATTGGCAAGTAATTGTATATTTGACCTTGGCAGTCTGTCTGTTTGAACTGTGATCTTGATGTCTCATCTCTTTTGGAGGTCGAGCTGTATCTAATGTGACCAAAAGATGACACTCATGGAGGATGGAGCCCAGGCAGGAACCATAATCTGTATTGAGTGGGTGAGCGGAACAAATAAACACCCCAAAAGGCAAAACCGTCCACAGAAAAGTTGTTCTTTTTGCAAACTTTCCTTTCCACCTGCACCAAGAGAATGAAAGGCAGTGCTGACACTCTTGCTGGCTCAGTCACGACTGGTGAGCAGCTGCCCTGTGCCCCATTGCCCAAGATATGCATTTATGACTCTGTAAATCAGTTATCCACTTGATTACTATGAAATGGGCTCAAATCTATGAGACTTTGTAAATGATGACGTTTTGTATTGTCCTGGTGTTGCACTGAACAGTTCAGTGGGCTCTCTTAGCCCTCCGTGGTCAGCAATCCTTACCCTGCTCACAAAAAAGCTGATGAAGAAAGGAGCTGCAACGAAATGTTGAGCTTGAACTACAAACTGAGCTCCAGATGCACCTTGTCTGTACACCTGCAGCACCCCTGCTTGAGTGCTTGTGGCTGTGTGCTGCTTGTTTAGGGCTATTCTGGCTGGAATTAATCCTGTTTTCCAGTCTCCTCACTGGTCTTGGATAGTAACAACGTACTAAAAGAGTACATAGAGCAATGAGTGATGCTTAGAGCTTAGAAAATACAGACAGCTGAAATGCTGATCTAGCTGGTTGTGTAAGGGATGGGGTGCTGAGATAGAAACCTGGTAAAAAATCTGGAATGCCCAGGTGTCCCTTTAAGGGGCTGTGCCGTAAGTGATACATCTTTGGGCTTTCTTTGGAGGCGATGTGAACTTTTAAAAATAATTAAAATGGTTTGCAGTGTTGTCCTGCACTTCCATATGAATGATGGTGATGATGTTGCAGAGTACACAAAGCCCGTAGTATAACTTCCATTATCATTTGTATCTGTAAAAGCTACAGCAGTATCTGCCTGCATAAATCAAGGAGTTTTCTCATACCATTAAGAAGTGATTTAATACCCTCAGATTTCATCTGAATAGGACTAGGACTTCTTCTTAGGAATGTCAATAACAGCAAACCAGATATTGATTCTGGGGACAATTTCAATCCCCTGGTTTCTCTGTTGCTAATGGAGCCACTGAAATTCAAGGGCACTGAGAGATTTGTAGAAATTACATACTCATGTGTGAGTATTTTAAATAGAAAATGCAGTTTCCACTTCAAGGCCAGTCTCAGCATAGGGTTGACATCAGTAGCCACATCATTTCTAGCAGCTGGGAGGGGAGAAGAGGCCTGAGCTGGCCCCAAACACACACAATGCCCAGAGGGACTGACGTTCACAGACACCCTGAGCATCACCTCTGGATGCTGCACCATTTCCCTCCAGGCAACTGAAAGTCTAGGCTGTAGGTGTTCCTCCCCGTTCCTAAAGATTAGCTATTTATTATCAAATCAAAGGTGATTTCAAAAAGGGAGTATTTCTAATGGAAGCAGAAATTCAGTGTGCATTGTTCTGCATCACCACCGAGTGAGAACAATAATAGAAGGATGGAGAGCAGGGCTAGAACAAGAACTTGGGCTTTCTCTGTGAGCACACTGTTGCTGAAATTATACCCCATTTAAATAATTACACATTATGGGAAAGTTGATTAAATTTTGAATCCAAGGGACTTATAAATCCCTTTGTAATGAACAGTGTTGGACGTGGATTAGAGCCCCTGCGATGCCCACAGAGCACCCTGGGCAATGCCTGACCCTGGAACACTGACCTCTTTCGGGGCTAGATAGTTTTTGTGGCCTTTTGAACAAAAAGGACCAGAAAATAAGTGTGTCCTGCAGGGGTGTTTCCAATGAAACTATCTAAATGAAGGCTCTTTTAGGGACACTGCCTGGAGGTATCTGGGGATACCACCCAGCTTCCACCTTCCTGGAGTTCAGTCCATGTTGAAGGCTGTTTATGTCCACAGGTTGTTTAACCCACATTAAACTGTTGTTCTTCTATTAATATTCATAGTGCCAATGTGTCTGTTAAATCGTTCCCATTTGCCCACTGGAGTGAAAAAAAGAAAAAAGAAAAAGAAGAATAAAAGGAAGAAAAAAAGAAGAAAAAGAAAAAAAGAAAAAAAAGGAAAAGAATTATGAAGAAATATGGGATTCTTGGTGGAGAAACTGGTATGTAGGCTGATGTAAAATCCCTTTCAAGGGCATGGGTAGATAGATACAGAAGGATATAAACAACTTGGAAATAGAAAAGGAAATTTCTGTCCCTGGTTGTCCTGATCACACGTGACTGCAGAGGGATTTTAATCTACATACTTGCTACCAGCAATTGCTGATTAACCAATTAAAAAGGAATGATAATAATAAAAGGAATCCCTTCTTAAGTTTCCCCTTCCCTGCCTTAATTCTTCATTCTGAGTTTGAGCTGCAGGTAAGGGTTACCTTGTCGGGTGCTTGGTGAGGCCGAGAGGGTTCACCTGGTGTGGCCAGTGAAGGGTTTTCTATTCCAATTCACTGGACACCTTCCCCACTGAAAGGAAATCTGGTGTTACAGGAGAACCCAGAACATCCTTCAGTGCGAGGGCAACGGGACGAGTTCACAGCAGAAGAATTTCTCACCATCTCAGAGTCTGACAAACAGCTTTGTGGACTAATAGTTGCATGAGATTGTTGGGTGTGCTGCTGCTTCAGTTCTGGTGCAGGAATAATCTGATTAAAGACATCCAGAGAATAAAAGCAGGTTGAAATTTTATGTTCTTTGTATTAGCAGACAATGAATTTTTTGGTGAAGACACTGACAGCACGAAAATAGCTCCTGTTTTATACAAAATGCAGCATGTGAGCTGCAGAAAAGTGAATGCTGGTCTGGAAAAAAGGCGTGTTCATGGAAGGGATGTAGCACTGAAAGCAATAAAAGGAAAAATGGTGCGGAGACGCTATGGAAGCCTTGCCCCTCGATTGTTTCAGCAGGAGCAGTGCCATGACAGATTACTGAGATTTCGACAAAAATAAGCTCAGAAGAGGTGGCTGTTTTCTCTTTAAAGCTCTTGCAGTGTGGTGGAAGCACAAACTCCTGAGGGTTATGGTAACTGGAAAAGGAAATAGTAGAACAGCTGAGATGAGCCTGGTATTAATTATTGAAAAGGTAACAGTCAGTGCGGATCTGCTGTAGAGATGTGAGCTCAGAATTACCCTATTGCCTCAAAGCAATATTTAAACCTGTGTTACCTCTGAGAAATAGCTGTTCACCTGCTCCTCTGAATTATAAACCATGAATTTCACAGGTTATCCCAAACAGAATTGTACTGGCAAAATGCCCAGTTAGAACGCCAATGGAAAGTGGGTGCTTTTTGGATTGTTTTAATTATTTCTGTTTTAAAAAATTCTGAAGTACCCGCTGTCCTGAAGCTCAAGTTAGAACATGAGAATGGGAAAGATTTGAAATCTCTGCATGTATCAAATAGTTCCTGTAACTCCTTGTTGCTTTCTGGTGCATCACAAAGTGTCTTTTGAGGGGTCCCAGTCAAGGCGGGGTGTCTGGAATCTGAACAGCCCCATGTTGTTCATGACCTGGAGGTGGGGGAGAGGTCCTGCCTCCCACTGGAACCTGGTAAGGGAAAGGGGTTTGAGGGTAGGGGTGGTTTGATGGTTTGATGACTCCTGCGGGTTGATTTTTTGGTTTGTTTGTGGGTGGTTTTGGTTTTTGTTGGTTGGGGTTGGTTTGTTTGCTTTGGCTACTGAAGATAAAGGAACAGATCACGATTCTTTACCAAGGGAGGTATAACTTTGTGCAACAATGCAACGATAAAATCTTGTTTGAACCCCTCTTGCCTTCTAGATGCCTTCTGCATTGGTATTCACTGGAGAAATGTCCTGGAAGTGCTAATAAGGATAATCCCTGTGTTTTCTGGAGCTACATCTACGCTTCATAATGTTCAGCCTGGCCATGCTCCCCTACCACTTCTTGTTCTAAAGGCTGAGCAGCACTTTGTGCAGGGACTTCCACTTTCAATCCTTCCACCCAAAGATAGGACATTCCTGTCTTTGGGTGTTTTGTTTTTATTGTGACGATGTCTCCTTTCTCCAGACAACAAAACTTAAGATGTTGCATTATACCTGTGCCATTCATTCTTTTTATCATCAACTAAGATCTCCCTCGAGCTGGCAGCCTGTGAGACAAGAAATACCATGCTGTTTGCATTATTAAAATAATTGATGGATTCATGTTTACTGTGTCACTTGTTAATACTATCTTGTTAAGTCCTTCTGGGAACGAGATCACAGCTTTTTCTAACTAGCAGCTGCTGCGTAGTTTCCTAAAATAGTGGATTTTTGGGCTGGGCCAAGGAAGGCAGGGCTGATGATCAAAGCAGATGGCCTCGTTGCTAACAATATACCTGGGCTTGCAGGCACCCTCTGCCTGGGCAGGGGGGGCAGCCTTGTTCCTTCGGGAAATGCTGAGACTGCTCAGGGAACTGCTGGGTTCAGAAAGGAAATCACTGCTCCCCTTCCCCCCCTGGGTTATCTGGAGATAAACCCTGCCTGAGGAGAGGCTGGAGCCAGCCTGACAACGTGCATGTTTATTCCTCAGGTTGCCCTTTATCAGTGTTTCATTATCCAAAAGCTCTGCAAAGAGAAACACACGCATCAACCTTAGAAAATTGCCGTGAGCGAGATAAAAAGGAATGAACTATGATTAGTGCATTAATTTCCAATATTTGTCAGGGTGATTACTGACTGGATTATGGTTCTATTTCCTCTGAGTAATTTAGCCCAAGATTTCTCCTTTAATCCTTTCCCTATGAGGTTGATGTCCCTGATGAAGAACAGGTACCCTGTAATGCCCTTCGCACTATTGCTCCTCTCTCCAAACCAATCTTCGTCACCACCAGTTCCCGAGTTATTACGGGAGGAATCAATACAGTGTCCAGTCAAATTATCTCCTGCACAGGCTCACTTATCTGCTCATCTCTCAATTATTCCCAGACGTGACATCACAGAGCAGCAGACGCTTCCTGAGGAGGGATTCCAAGGGAGCAGGACGTCCGTAAGATGTGTTGGGGGATGCTGGTCCTTGTCAAAACTGCATTCGTACTGATTGTACATGTGTAGGTGCATAGTGAGTGTGTTATGAGACCAGGTTAATTGTCCATCTATAAGTCAGAAACATTTCTGCAATTGTTATTTGCAAACCTATATAATTAGATTGGAATTTTACTTTGTTATGATTGTATTTTTTTCAGAGAGGTTTTAATTTTTCTCAGAATTTTGGTAAATTGTTTTTGATCTTAGTAATTTTTTCCCTTATCATCAAAAGCAATTTTAAGCAGAAAAATGTAACTCAAAGGTTTTGTTTACTTAATAAACACTGTCCTTTGGACTCTTACTGAAGATCATTTAATATGAATATATCAAATCCATGAAACCCATCTCTGTCTCCTACAAATGCCTATATGGCTGTATTATCAGAGATACTTACTGTGCTTTGATCCCAAATCAAGATTACTATGAAATCAGTTTGCCTAATGTCAGCCTTATTATCACCCTTTACTGAAGAGTTCTTCTCATTCTTGTTGGCAATTTCTACTGACAAAATTAGGCTTTTTTCACTGCAACTTGGAGAATTCAGCAAACTTTTCGAATGTCGATTTGGTAGGGGAGCTGCTGACTCTAAGGAATGTTTTATTTCAATTTGTTGAATTCCAGTTTGGCTGTGCCCCATAACTGTGGCCGAGACAGAGGAGGCTCCTCGCCCAGCTCTTCTTCTGGTGGGACAGAACCACCACTGGGAGCAGAAGTGTCCCCACAGAGCCCTGATTCTCCAGGTGCCCCCTTTTCCTACACAACATGCAGCAGAGCATTCAAATGGCCATTGCTGGGCTACAGAAGGAAAATCTCTGGGCTTGTTTTGTGTCTGTTGGAACAAACCAGTGCCCCACCAGCGGAGAGGATGTGGTGCTTGACTGGAAATTTAACACTGACGTATCCGACAGAATGTTCCTGTCTCAGTAGAAAAGATGATGTAAAACTGGTCTAGAGTCTAAATGGTCGCTCCCATTTCAGAAGGAAGGGCTGATATTCGTGCTCAGCAGCAGCAAACTGCCCAGCACCAGACACTGAGGGCGTTTAGTGTCGCTCACGGGACGAGGCAGTTTCTCAAGCACAGAACAATAACCTAAAAGTGCACGATTTTAGCACACAGAGACTGTGGCCCTTTGTTTTGGCTCCTTCAGTCATGAAATCCCTTGCTGGCCTCTGAGCACTCGTGTGAGCCAGTGCTGTCGGAACCGAACCCCTGCAGTGCTCTGGGGATGGGGACACCAGTGACTGACCCTTCAAACTGGGGAAAGGTGCTTTGGCTGATGGCGTTTCAGAAGGGATTGTCCTTTTGGTGGGTCACTGGACTCTGCTCGTCCCTGAATTTCCTTGTGAAGTGAATTCAGCCTCACTGACACTTCCTGTAGCACATGATCTATGTGTGCTCTCTGTTAAGTCATGTTCTATTTCTGCATCTTCTTCCTGCACTTTCTATGACCTGTAGAAGAGGAATGAATTACCAGCACACTGTTTCCTTACACTGAGCAATTACTCTTAATGAATATTACATGGGTTATGTGAAGATAGAAAGTAGGAACAAAGAGACTTGCTATGGAAATAGGTTTTTCTTTTCTCCTTTTTTTTTTTTTTTTTTGATGCCTTCATCTCTTCTGCAGTGGAGATTACTGTGCTACTGGCTCTTTATGATGAAAATACGAGACTTATGTCCGCTGGATTTTTCTTATTTTGCTTTATATTCCTTAAAAAGTGACATTCCTGTCCTATCTTTGGGTGTTTTGTTTTTATTGTGACGATGTCTCCTTTCTCCAGACAACAAAACTTAAGATGTTGCATTATACCTGTGCCATTCATGCTTTTTGTCATCAACTAAACTGCCTGTTCTTCTGGTTAGCTCACGTTCCACAGGGTAGTTCCAGAATGGGGGCTCTGCATTACTTTGTGAAGCCTGTGGTGCCTCCTGTTTCCAGTGTAGTATTTGGAGTAAGAAAATGTTTGTAGCCCAACAAAAGCTTGTGAACTGCCCGCACTGGATCTTGTTGAAGCGATGAATCTGTCTGGTATTTTCACTGACTGATCTCTTTGCTCCTGCCCCAATTATTTCCTTCTGCATCTTTCTGCTGTACTGTCTCTTACACCACAACCCCAGTACTGAGAATCAGGATTTCTTCAGCCAAGTCGGTGTGACGAGAGGGAGCTGCCAAGCACAGGGACACACTCATTATTCTCATGGTATTAAACTGATTTCAAGAAAGAGAACTGCATCTCTGCACTGCTGACACTGAGCCAACAGCTTCAGTCTGAGAGGAGGAGAGAGAGCAGCGATATTTGTAATCCCCTGCTAAATGCAAATAAGTTCTGTGCCTCTTTCTGCTGGAGTCTGCTTGCCTGAGTCAGCCGAGTTCATTTACATTTTGGTGACATCTACAAGAATTTTGCCAACACAGCTTATTACCGCAAACATTGTGTCAGCTCTGACATTTCCCTGTGCTGGGAGAATCCCGGGAGCGGTGGTGTTTGTTCTCAGCAGCAGAGCTGGGACATCCCCGGGGGGCACTCGGAGCAGTGCCAGCCTTGGCCACTGCTGCCCTCACCCAGCACAGCCCCACTGCTGAGCATTGTCCCCACTGCCCCGGGGTGGGGCACACGGTGGGAGGAAAAACCTTCCCCACAACCACCAGATTCTGGAAGCAGGACCGGCACGTGGGGCAGGCACAGGGCTGGTCCCCAGGCCTGGTTTTGACAGCAAGATGCACAAAGAGATGCACTGACACGAGGCAAGAGAGCCACAATGAAGGGACTGGGCTCAGCTGGGACATTGGGCACATCCAACCCTGGGTGTGGGGACAGGGCTCAGCTGGGACATTGGGCACATCCAGCCCTTGCCAAGGGGACAGGGCTCAGCTGGGACATTGGGCACATCCAGCCCTTGCCAAGGGGACAGGGCTCAGCTGGGACATTGGGCACATCCAGCCCTTGCCAAGGGGACAGGGCTCAGCTGGGACATTGGGCACATCCAGCCCTTGCCAAGGGGACAGGGCTCAGCTGGGACATTGGGCACATCCAGCCCTTGCCAAGGGGACAGGGCTCAGCTGGGACATTGGGCACATCCAGCCCTTGCCAAGGGGACAGGGCTCAGCTGGGACATTGGGCACATCCAGCCCTTGCCAAGGGGACAGGGCTCAGCTGGGACATTGGGCACATCCAGCCCTTGCCAAGGGGACAGGGCTCAGCTGGGACATTGGGCACATCCAACCCTCCATGTGGGGACAGGGCTTAGCTGGGACATTGGGCACATCCAACCCCGGCCATGGGGACAGGGCTCAGCTGGGACATTGGGCGCATCCAACCCTGGGTGTGGGGACAGGGCTCAGCTGGGACATTGGGCACATCCAGCCCTTGCCAAGGGGACAGGGCTCAGCTGGGACATTGGGCACATCCAGCCCTTGCCAAGGGGACAGGGCTCAGCTGGGACATTGGGCACATCCAACCCTCCATGTGGGGACAGGGCTTAGCTGGGACATTGGGCACATCCAACCCCTGCCATGGGGACAGGGCTCAGCTGGGCACATCCAACCCTCCATGTGGTGACAGGGCTCAGCTGGGACATTGGGCACATCCAACCCCTGCCATGGGGACAGGGCTCAGCTGGGACATTGGGCACATCCAAGCCTGGAATGGCAGGAATTGCACTTCAGATAATCCAGCAGTGCTGGGCCAGCCAACTGACTCCATGGAAAACGAGGCTATCCCTGTAACTGCACTAAAAGGACTGTTCATTCCCAGCAAAGAATCTTTTTCCCCTGTGGCTGAGACAAGTGCCCTTTGCACCCATGGGGAAGGAGTCTGTGCCCGAGGCCAGGAGCGCTGTCTAACTCACATCCAGAACTCTTCAGTCTTCCTTTCACATATCCCTGCTTTGTGCATTTCCCTGGCTCTCCCACGCAGGAGGATTGAGGGATGACTCCTCCTTCTCTCCTCAGTGAGGGTGCCATCAGGGTTTCTTTCATTTATAAACATCATTTACTAGTTCTGTGAATTACTGTTGTTTATAAGAGTCACCAGTGATGCTTAATAAGATGGATCAGAATATTTCACTGTCTACCACTACATATATTTTTCTCCTCCCCTGCTTATGTATTTTTATATAATCTGCCTTTATTAGTCATTATTCTCTCAAGCCTGGCAGCTATAAACACTTCCCTTGCAATGGAATGATAGGAACAAGCCTGCTCTGCTCACCACTCAGATGGAACAACCACATTATTTCAGTTGTGACTCGAGGCATATTTGAATTTAGGATTTCAAGGAGGCTTTATGTCCCCTGGCCCTGCTGACTGTCTTCTGTTCTCCCTGTGTTTTTAATCTCATTCTCAATTCTACGACATATAGTATGTTCCACTTACTCATGTTTCATAAAGTTAATGCACCAAAACATGGATTTTGCTCTTTATCTATAAAAAGACTGTGGACAAAGAAGTTAGGCCTCAGTTCAGGAAGGTGTTGATGTGCATAACTTGCACACTGTAAATACACTCTTAGTTTTATTAGTGCAAAGTTTCCCAGCTCAGGGGCGCTGTTCCAGAACTGTCACAGTTTTGCCTCTCTAGACTTTAGGGGAGTCTCACTGATGAGTTTGTCTTGTTGCTTTGAAAGTCTGTATTATAGAAGCATTACAATAAAATTACTGAAATGTTTTAAAATAGCTTCTTCTGAAATTCAAAATCTTCCCATAACAGGTGAAGGGAAACACAAGCCAAGGTAACTCTTCTGACTAGAACAATTCCTTGTCTGTGCTGGGGGTTTGTGGAGCAGCTTTGGAGCTGCTTGAAAGAAACTTCCCTTTTAAACCTTGGCTCCTCTTCCTGGAAAAAGATAACTATTCACAGAAATATGTTAATATATTTCAAAATATAACAATACCACTGATCATTTCTCACTATGGAACAGAACTAGTCATTCTTTACATCCTGTCAGATAATTTCCTGTCATTGCCTCTGCCTTGCAAATAGCTGTGTTTAGCACAATTGAGCATCTTCTCAGTGCACAGATCACCATCAGAAAGGCCGTGCCATTGCAGGAGGACTCGGCACTGCCATCTCCACTTGGCAGTCCCTGCCCATCCTCCTTTCTCAAAGCTGCTGATTCCCACTGGCCATGGTTGGGGTCTCCAGGTGGGAGGCAAAGGGGGCCAGGCCTGCCTTCCACGTTTCCTTTGGGCCACAGTTCTGTTCTTAGTTGTTGTTTTCTAAACCCTCTATTCTTTTTAGCTGCGTGTTTATGAAAAGATAACTTGTCAAATTAGAGATGTACAACATGGATAAAAGTTCTGCTCTAATTAACAATCACTTGAGGGCTATTGCAATTATGGCCATTGTTCATTTCTGCTTACAAAAGTTGGGAGTGTCTCAATAGGATTTTCTCTATCAGGCAAGATTAACAAATAGTGACCCTCAGCAGGCAGTACAATGTGCATTAAATAAAACTTAATGCCAGCAAATAAAAGAGGGAAAACATGCTGAATAAACGGAACAGTACTGGAGGAAGCAGCCTTACGAATTTATCCTTAGAAAGGAAAAATTAAAGTCGTAAGAGGGGAGGATATTGCTGTCATTAGTTTTGATAATCCAGACTAAGGTAATATATGGAATTTGTAACCAGCCCAGCAACAGCATTTCTGTATGCAATAGGGTGCATATTATTGTAGCAGGGAAAGAGTAGATAGTGATTTCCATGACAAGTTAAATTCTCCTACTAAACAGTAATAAATTCTGTGAATGCTCCAAAGAACTGAAACCTCTCTGAGGGTCAAAGCATCTACTTGTGTCTAAGCAAGTAATGAAGAAAGAAAACTAACAAGCAGCAGTGAATTCAGAGCTACAGAGATTTTTTTAAACTACCATTACAACAAATAATTTGATGTCTTGAGAACCTTGAATTAGTCAGCAAGACTATAAGAATTGATTTACTAACCTGCCTCCTAATTGGATGCTGATGGGGTTTTTTTTGCCTTTCCCCTTGTCCTTTATCCCTCCTGGGATGGTTAAGTTTTTTTCCTAATCGAGAAGCTTACATTATAAAGATATTCCTGAATAGGAGTAATATAATTTCGTGTCTTCATAAATGTGTTAGGGTGCCTGTAATAAAGCAATTTTCAAAGCTGACAAGTTCAGTCACATTAATTTGCTGGGGGAAGAAACAGCATTAAAGGAAGTTGAAATGACTTCTCAGGAAGACGTTGGCAGACACAGGACAGTCTGGGCTCCGTGAGTTTAGATTCTCTCCTGCCAGACCGTGCCTTCCATTTATGTTTCCTTCAATTGCTTAAAACCAGGTTTTCCTGCATATTTCAGTCATCCATCACAGTATCACACAGATGAAGGGCATTCACCCACATTTGGAACTTCACTTTGGAGTTTACTTTGGGAATCAGTGCTTTCTTCATCTCACATTTGGGAAGTAAGAAGAGCCTGCATGCATCTACAGGGCAGGTTGGACCTCTGTGAAATCCCTTTGCTGTGTCTGAGCACATAAACCTGCCCTCAGAGGGTCTATGTGCCTGCCCTGAAACTGTTGGCAAGGACTGGGACAAGCCTGGATACAAATTTGGAAGAGGATTGTGAAGTTGCAAGTTCCCTTTCTTCAGCTTTAAAAGGGCATTTGAAGGACTTGGAATGAATGCAAATAAAGAATGCATTCATTATAAGTTTAATGTTGTTAATATTTAATATTCCATGCTGTTATGTTGATGGAATAGATATTTAAATCACAGTACCACTCCTCTTTTGAAATCTGCTTTTCTGACAAGAACTGTCCAAAATCCAAGCCTGGACCGTGTTCATTTTTATGGGTATGTTCCCATCCTGGCTGGCTCTGGGCAGGATTACCTAGAGAGGGCTTTCCATAGGCAGGATTATATATGTACTTTATATCAGGCTGCCTGGAGAGTGATGGAGGTCATTAATCCAAAGGGGCTGATTGTGAGAGGAAATCTGTGGGATGAACTGTGTGGATGCGGCTCTTGGAACAAACAGAAACCCCCTGTTAATATGAGTCCTAAGTAAAATCTTCATGGTAGAGTTATTTTAAGGTTTTGTGCAGCGTTTAATTACTTTAATATTAAAATGAGAAGTATCAAGTGCCATAAAAGACTCCTTTGATACAAAAGCCTCCATTTTCAGCCCTTGGGACGGGGAGCAACAGGTAATGACTGTCTATGGCTTCAGTGGGGCAAATTCCTTGGTTCTCATGAAAATGTGTATTTAAATCTGATGCAGAGTTTCACCCTTTAAAACTCTCTATAACTACCTGAAGGGAGGTTATAGCCAGGTGGGGGTTGGTCTCTTCTCCCAGGCACTCAGCAATAGGACAAGGGGGCACGGGCTTCAGNCTATTCTATTCTATTCTATTCTATTCTATTCTATTCTATTCTATTCTATTCTATTCCATTCCATTCCATTCTATTCTATTCTTTCTCATGGTGTCAGGAAAGTTTCTAGATAGATAATGCAGCTTTAAAAAATAAAGGCTGAGAGATTGGCTGGAGGACTGGATAAAGAGTAGATGAAGGCAAGTGCATCTTCAGTGCTACAAGTCAACACTAGTTTTCTGAGTGTATTTTCGAAGAAATGCATGGTTAACCCTTGAGCAAAGATTATCCATTTGATTTCCTCTTACAGCAAGGGAAATATTAGCTTGTTTTCTCAACTGGAACAAATCCATGCGTTGCTTCTCAGGGCAGCTTCCACTGGGTACATGCAGTACAATGCTTTGTTCAGTCTTTGCCGTGGTTCTACTTCTGATCCAAGAGGATTTAACAGCACAAAATCACCATCAGTCAAGGAAGGAAAGCACAGGGAAGAGAAAGGGAGGAAAGAGGAGAGGAAGAAAGGCACAAGAATGTGTTTTTCACTTGGTGATTCTGGTTGACTGATACAGAAAGGAATAGGTAAATATATTCATACTTGCAATGCACTTGAAATAGTTCTTGTTCTTTCCCATTAGGCTGAATTTCATGGTAGCTGCACTTTAAATGCAGTACTTTTATGTCAGGGTTTTGCTTCCTAAATGCTAAAATTAAGTTCTCAGTGTAAGCTAAGGAAGTAACTACTTTATCTCTGAAAGCCAGGACAACTATGGAGGGTAAAAATTAACCAGATTCTGGGGGCTTATCCTGCACTGTGAAATTCGTATCTGTTTTATTTTTCCTTTCTCCATTAAGGCACCTCTTTTACAGAGCTGTGTCGTGTATGTGTGTGCACACATCATCTGTTGGCGAGGGCGTGCTGCGTAGGAATCATCTCTGGGAAGGCACACCCGTGTCTTGTCAGGCTGTTGTTGATTCCTGGGATGCAGAAACAGCCTTTTAGGAATCTCAGAGCTGTGGCTCAGCACACTGTTACTCTTCCTTATATTCTCATAGTGCCATTGCTGGGGAACTGGATGTGTGGGGTGCCTCCAAAAGAACAAAGATTCCCTCCTCCCACGTTCTTCTTGTTTGATGTGCTGCTTGTTCAGGCTCTTCCTGCCAGACTGGCTGGTGGCAAAGGCACGCAGGTTTGCCATCTTGCAGCAAATATGCTCAGATATGATGGAAATCTGTCCTGGAATGTGGCCTCTCTGAAGGTCCCCTCTCGGTGGATGCTGTGGATGCTGATTTTGAGGACCCAGGTTTTACCTTTGTTCCCTTCCCTGAAAATTCCCTTTACCATGGCTAGCTACAAAGCTTTCCCTGGGCATGCCTAGTTCTGAAAGGATGTGTAAAATACTATGACCTGTCTTTCTGTTACAACCACCATTCTGTGTGTAAGCCCCTGCAGTCTCTGTCCCTGTCTCAAACAGAACACATGGAATGTCTCTCCATTTGCCCATAAGTGGACAAACAGCCCTGTCCGGAGTGCCAGAGTGACCCGACTGCCCACAGCAGGGCATCTCCTCAAAGCACCAGGGCTTCCCTCTTGTCCTACACCACTGGCCACAAGACATTCCCTGAGCTCCGGGAAGGGATAACTGGTGTTGAAAATACACCTGAGAAAGAGCTGTTGGATTTGGCTTCCCTCCATCCGAGGTATTTATTTCGGAACTCCCTTCTTAGCATCTCTTTTTCCTTTGCCCTTCTCATTTCTGAGATCCTACAAGGCTGAGCCAAAGCAGTCTCCTGTGCTAAATGAGTGCTGAGATCACTGGAACAGGGAGCTCCTGTGTCTGATTTTATAAATGCTGGAACAAAAGGTTCTCTTTTTATTCCCTCCCTATGCCTGAGTGTGTGAATCCAGACTATTGGGTTAGGCATTAATGGCACACTGGGCAGGAGGTATCGGAGAGTCATTTCCCCTTGCCTTTCCCATTATTCTTCTTCTGTGGCTGATGTGCTGTCAGTGTTTCCAGAAGCAGATCTTGCACTTGCCCTGTAGTGACTGACAATCCAAAAGCCCCTGGAGGGAATGCACATGCACAGTAGCACATACAGCAGACTGAGCAACTTGGCCATTTATTTCTCTGTTTACAGGAAAAAGACTCTCACAGACCAAGAGGGACAAATTATTGTTGGACAAATAAGCTTCTAATGGGTACTTTTTTTTTTTTTTTAAGCCTGCACAAAGCACAACCTGCCGTGCTTTTGAGTTCTAAGATCTGAATTTGTGGGTTTTTTTAAGGCCTGAATACTCACACCACAGCTGCCAGTTTAAACACAAGTATCACCAAATTGGATCTCAAAGAGGATGTAGTCCAGCCCAAAGCAAAAAACCCACCACGCTTCTGTGATGCATTTTTAAGGACTCCAGTGTTGATGAGAGTGAATGACAAGTCTTCAGATTGATGGGATAATTTTTTGGGGGCAAAAGGAAAGACATCCCTTTGTTTTACCTTGGTGGTTATATTTTATTCTTCTTGTTCTGTTGTGTTAATTGACAGCCGAGACCGAATTGCTGTTTTATTCCAGCTTTGCCAAATGAAGTCATGTGTGATCAGCTTCCATGGGAATCCCTGTATAGCCCAAGTCCACCAAAAATTCCCTGCTCTCAAAGGCTAATGATGGATTTTCTTGTGAGCAGAAACAACTGAGTGCCCAAGGCCTGCCTGTGGGTATTTACTGGGGGTGAACTCTGTGGTTTTCAGCAGGACCTGGAAAGGTTTTCTCCTTTCCCAGTTCCAGGCAGGTTGATGCGTGTTCGAAGGCAAAGTTATTGTACAGATTTTTCAGCGCAGTTCCAAAAGATAAGCAAGTTCTTTAAGGGACACGTGCTGCTGATCTTTAGTTGCCATACACAAACTGTGCTGTTGCTGCTGTTCCAGCTTTACTAAAAGGCAGTTGTGTTTCTAGAAAGCCAGAGGTGGGGGAGGAATCGGGACAAACTTCAAACAGAGCAAACAGAGGAACACAGTAAAGCGTGTCAGCAGCACTGAAAGTCATTTTGGACCTTGATAAATATTCCAGATAATGAGTTTAAGAAACAGACCTCTGCACACCATGTGACTGTATCACCAGCTGCTTGGCAATGTAGTTAATTGATTCCATCCCCAAACTGCTTTGCTAATTAGATGGGAAGCAGTCGTGTGAGCAGTCCTGGGAGGGTTCCTTTGCTGGCCTGCTGTGTGCTGTGCAATGTTTGCCTGTTCAATCCTTCCGTCAGAAGCAGGGACTGTGATCCCAACACCACTTATGGGCACCTCCACCTGCACCCGGCACGGTGTGTGGACCTCCTGCACTCAGACACTTTTAGGCTGAGCAGGTAATCTCAAGCCTACCTGCGCAGGGTCAAACTTTAACCAAGAGCAGATGCTTGTGAAGATCTTCTCTGTGACAGTTTTTTTCCCTTTTGCCATGGGTTACTCTCCCTGTAATTTTTGAGGTTCACAGAAAACTTCCTCATAAGTCACTGGGAAAATCCAATTTGCTGATTCAACCTCCTGTTCTAAAATAAATCTGCCCTTCTCAGCTGGCAATGAAGAACTTTGACAAGGGTTGTTTTTACAGACAGCTCAAAAGGTGGAACATGGCTTTATTCTGCTATAATTTTTAATGCTGGAATTACTCATTTGTAACACAACAGAAATGGAAATTTTAACTATGTAGGCACTGGTTTTGCATTATGATTTATTATGAGAATTATAAACTTCCAATCCAATGGAAATTCGTTTTGAAACGTCTACTTAGCATCCACTGAGGCATTTTTACTCAAGGTATCCCATACTGCATGGCAGAATTTTGGACTTTTGCTTGGGTTTTAAAAAAGCCTAAGCAGCAGTTGTCTTTTCTCTGCTCCTTTACAGTTAATCCATCAGAACCCCAGGCAGGAATAGGCCCTGCTGCACCCTGGCAATGTGCCTTCAGACAGACAGACAGACAGACAGACAGACAGACAGACAGACAGACAGACACTGCTCCCCACCAGCACTAGGACTCAGACAATATTGCCTATGCTTTTGTCCTTGAAGAACAGACATGTAGCAGAAGCTCCAAATTTCCCCTGGGAATCTGCGTGTGAGTGTGGGAATGCAGATGTGGCCTCTAAACAGGTGTGGGGAGATGATGCCTGGACATTTTTAGCAGTGACACTTTGATAGCTGTAGCTCTATAGCACATCACACCTGTCGTTAAAAAAACAAGGTGTAAGTGACTCAAAGCCACTTATCTAAAGGTTTCTACATTGTTGAAATAATAATATGAAAGTAAATATGTATTTTCCTGCTTTATATATATAAAATCCTTTTCAATTAAAAAAGTGACAATCCCCATGTCCCTGAGAACATCAGACTAAATAAACAACAATCTTATGTGATACTTCTATTTGCATTTTTAATCAGTTTCCTTAAAGAGCACGACAAATTGTCCAAGGACACACAAGGCGGTGCATAGATTGTATGACTGAGACAAGCTTTAAAGATGTCTGGTAATGATGATTCAACAGAAAACATGCTGTAAGGGAACTGCACTTCCTTCTTGATACCTGGTTCTTATTATGTGTGGGTTTCATATGAAGTACATGAAGTTTTTATTGGCCAAAATAAAAACAGAATAAAATTTCTGAGCTGAGATGCCATGAAGTGTAAAGTAAATGTAACAAATCTAAGAAGAGGAGGAAAAATGGTGACTAATATGTAAAAGTCTGGTATTTTCATTCATGCTTTATGGCTCAGGGCCTGGTACTTTAAAGGACTGTTGCCTTCAGTAGGCAGCACGAGAAACTTGGATCCTGCCAGGGAATTCTGAAATGTATTAGGATGAAACAGCCTGAACAAACCAAGATACTGTCTAACCTATGGGCTAAGTGTTTAGGTGTCAGCATTGCAAAAGTAGGAAATTAGAAATAAGACCAATACATGAAGTGCCTCTATCCTCCACACAGATAGAAGGAAACGTAATAAATAGGATACATTTGTATTTCTATATATGCATGTTCCCTTATATATATTATATATCTTAGCTACAGATTATTCACAAAGGTACGGGTTTTTTATACAAAAGTGCTTTTTCCATGTGCTCATTTAGCCACATGTTAAGTCATGACTTCCTGATATGAGTCCAAGTGCCTGTGGAAATCTGTCTGTCAGCTCTGGAACTCCATCAGCTCTGTCTCTGCCGTGCCCTTTATCCCTGGGCAGCAGTGCTGTCCTGGCCAGTCTGGGACTGAGGAAAGGCTGCCCCACATATCACTGCAGACATTCCCTATAGGTTCAGGGGGGCTGCTGATCTTCCAACAGGCCTTGCTGTTGTTCAACAAGACCAGCAGACAGTGCAGGTGCCTTGTCTGAAACAGTTCTGTGCCTGGGAAGTGACAGATGTTGGTGTTCACGGGGTGACACTCTGCTCTCAGGTTCATTTGTGAAGAGTAGTCTGTGAAGGCTGAAGATCATCAGTCTTTCACTGAAAAATAATGATTTTCCCCTCCAGGCAATTTCTGAGTTGTGTGCACGTCTGTAACCATTGCAAATGGTCTGCTGGGATTGTGTTTTCAGCTCTTAACTACTGTAACTTGTGCAGAGCAAACCTGTGACTATTTGACTTATTTTTGTCAGGTGTCACTGGTGCAGTTTTTTGTATTAGCGCTGAATTGACAGCTTTGCATTCAGGAAAAAGTATATTTACTTATATTAAGAAGTGTGTTGCCACTCACTACTTTATGCATACCTATACAGAAGGGCAGGAAATAACACATACTTACAGAATCAGAATGACAGAATGGTTTGGGTTGGAAGGGTCCTTAAAGGTCATCTCATTCCACCCCTGCCATGGGCAGGGACACCTCCACTAGCCCAGGTTGCTCCAAGCCCATCCAGCCTGACCATATGCAATGTAAATGGATTAATGGCTTTCATGGGATCCTGGCAAAATGCAGGATCATCAAAACTGCTGTGTCCCCATGAAACCTTCCACAACCACACCCAATGTTTTCTCAGAGGAAAACATCAAGCCCCGTGTCCAGCTGTAATCTCTCCTGATTAGATTAGGAATTAAGAGTGTAAGAACCCGAGGTCCCGCCTAAATTCAGGTTTTATGTGCTCTCCCATGCATGTTAACTGTAGCCCCTCGGAATTCTCAGTTATAAACTCATAATCTCTTGTGCTCCATGCCCTGAATCCTGTTCTGTTTAGTGGCCTGTGATCAATTCTGCAGTGCTGCAGTTGTGGGTGGGCTTGAACTGCCCCGTGACACCTGGGGGGTTGTGCCAGGCAGGGATGGTGGTCCAGGCCTGTCACCTGCACTGGGCACTGGGCATGGTTCAGGGGGTGTCACTTTGGGGTTCTGCCTCCATGCGTCTGAATGCCCATCCAGGATGGAGTGTGCTGGGCTCACTCCTGAATCCCGTTTTTTGGTTTACTTCCATCTGAAGTGCCCTGACGGAGCCAACATTCTGCTCTCCCCATTGTCACTTCTGGTCCTTTCACAAAACAGAGCCCACATTCTGCGTTCGATGTTGTGTTAACCACGATCACCAAGTCTCCAAGTGCTTCTGGCAGCTGATAATTGCCAGCAGGGCGTGACCAATCTGTTGGTAGCATGGAAAATAGTGTCTAAAGCAATTTGTCCTCTTAGATGCTGCCATTACAAAATGGGGATGTTAAAAGGAAGGTTTCAGTGTTAAAACTGTAGCTTGACATTAACATGTAAACATAACAAGCACAAAGCAGGAGCTGAGTAAGTTGAGGTGGATACAATCACTAGGTTTGGTAGTAAACAGCAGCTGCTGAGACCACACCACTTGCGCTCATTGGAATCTTCCAAGGCACCTTTCAAAATCTGGTTCTCTCACAATTGCCTAAAACCATCTGCACTGCTCACAGAAAGTACCCTCTGACTCCTTTAAAGGCTCTGCCTATCTGAGCTGGCAGCAATTCTTGCCCCTGCCCTGCCCCAGCAGGACTTGTCTCAGTGGGCAGCTTGGCTGGTTCTGCACATGAACACATGCAGTGCCCAGCCAGCAGCAGAGCTGCCACTGTCTAATTGTCTCTGGCAATGGTAACAGCCTTCCTTAGGCTTTTTTTTCCCCTCTTCCACCTCAGCTGGCATTTCAGAGCAGTAACCTTCATCATACATTAGCTTAATGCGTTCTGAGCTCGACCAAATCTTCCCTTGCCGCTGCTGCCTGAACCACATATTCTCCTTGAAATCAACGTGCAGCATAAATGATTCAGACATACGAATAAATAAACTTCTAAACATCCATATTCTTGCAACAGCAAAACCAGATAATTCTAATGTTCAGGGCAGTATATTGCTACAGACACTGGTTTGGTGAGCAAATGGATTCGCATTCATGGGATGTTGTGTCACGATTTTGGGAAGTGAAGGGTAACTCACTTGAGCACGTTAGTTTGATGGACATGTGGCCTCTGCCACAGTCCCCCTTGGAGTGACAGCAGAGCCAGTTTAAGAGGCAGAGTCTGTCACCACACTGCAGTTCTGTTTGTCCCAGCAGAACCCTCAGTTCATCTGCAGGGAGGAGGAACAATGGATGACTGTGTAAGGAGCAGCTCCTTCCTGAGCATCAAAGCCACACAGCTCCTGAAAGTCAGTCCTGCTGCCTCTGCAAGCCCTGCGTGGATGACAACACTCTCTTTGCTTTGTCAGACATGAAAAAGGTCTCAGACTGCAACAAATACTTCCTGTCCTGTTGTTGCTGGTCATTCAAGTCGTGTTCCAGGCAGATGAGGTCTAGGGGAGGCACACCAGAGAAATCACAGGGATCCCCTGTCCCTGAGCCTTCCAGCTGCCTTACACGCTGTAACATCCAAACCAGACCAATCCATCTTTGCCCCAGTTTAACACAGAAAATGGATAAATGAGGGGAAAAAAGAGATCTCTTATCTTGCATAAACCTGAAGGACTGGATTAAGGGCTTCTTAGCTGCAAGTATAATTCTCTCACAATCCCTTTCCAGTTTGACAGTTAAGGGCAGGAACTGAGTCTGATAGAGTGGGAAAGGGGTTTTTTTTGAATACTCTTAATAAAGCCTTGGGTAAATTTATGGAGACATAAACAGGTTTGGTTTGCAGAGACATGAAATCCTATACAGTAGGGTCTACAGCTCTGCATGAAACTGTGTTTTACTGGCTCCTCATTTGAATGATTGGAGCCGATTCCCAGGACTCCTGTTGATTTTGGGGATGGAATGAAAAACGGAATCACTCATCTCTGCCTAGAGATGGGGAAAAAAAAAGAGTAATTTTGTCCTGTCCTTTGATAGTGTGGTTCCTTTTATCTTTAAGCACAGAGACAGGCATGAACAGACATTTCCTGCTCTCAAAAGAGAGATGGTAACAGCCTGAGCCCTGCAAGTTCAGAAAGGCAATTTAAGGCCATGCCAATATTCACCTGTACAAAACATACTGGAAATGGGGGTGTGGGTGGGACTGTTGTCACTTGTCACGTATGAGCAGGGTCAACCCTGCCCAGTCCCAAAGCTCTGGGAGTCTTGTCTTGTACGGGGCTGCAGAGACAAGGCCAGTAAGCAGGAGGTGTTCAGCTTTCCATTTCATTTGATATCCATAAACATTCAAACAGCAGCTGCATGATACAAAATTTAAAATGGAGTTGGGGAATCTCTGTGCATGGTTTTTTTGGTTTATTTACGCACTACAAAATATCCCATAGAATGCCAGTGAGCTGCTGTGCCATCTAAACCACTGAGCAGATCACTGAGAAAAGAACTTGTCATGTAAATATATTAAAGTTTGTTAGGTTCAAATCTATTAACATACTGTAGGGAACAAACAAATTCATGAAGATCAGGAAGTCAGAAAATTATCCAGGAAAAGAGGGGGAAAACCTCCTACCTTATTCCAAGAATAATTTAATATATTTTTTCCCATTTCATCAGCACCTCTATTGAAAGTGTGTTTGGATCATACGTAAAAGGAAATCATTTTCTGACCAGCATGTCTGAGTGTGCAAATGGACACACTGACATCATTTAGTAGCATTGTTTCATAGAGACTTCCAGTAAGGAGAAAGGTAAGTAAAATAGACAGAAATATCATTCACTAATGACAGAATAGAATGTCTTTAAGTTTGGCAAGGAAGACCTTTGGACAGATCCTTTGGAAATCAGCTTTAATTTTCATTAGAGTATTAGGAGTTTAGGTTGTATTCAGGCTACTTTCTGTGACCAATCTGAAACATTCCAAACAGAGACAATCAAACGTTCCATCCCAGCTTGGAAAACACAAGCACTTGAAAACTCGGGCACGGAGGGCCCTGTGCAGGCTGGTACCCAACAGAAGACGGGCTCTGTGCTACATGAGGTTTGTTCGCTCTTCAGCATTTCTAACTTGGACCTTTCTGTCACCCTTTAAAGCTCAGAAATCCTGCAGTTTGGGGAATTGCTCCTGATTTCCCATCCTCCACGCAGCTGCTCCAGTGGAGGGCGGCAGGACCCCCAAATGCATTGATAAATATCAGCAGCACTGCCTGTTCCAGGAAAGCTGAGCTGGGCTGTGCCGGGCGGCTCTGACTCTGCAGGGCAGTAACCAGATCAATGCACTGAGCATCTGCAGGACGTCCGGGGCAACATTTCCTGAAAGGCTCCTGTGTTTCTGGGAGGCATCTCAGACGATTTCGAGGTAAAATGGCATGGAATTCCCAGCAGTCAGAGTTGTGGGAATTCCTGTCTGGGTGTGGGCTGGTTTTGTTTGTTTGTTTGGTTGGTTGCTGTGGGTTTTTGGGGGATTCTTTATTTGTGGTTTTGTTGTTTATTTGGGTTTTTTTTAGAGTTAAAAAAGTAATAGAAGGAACATCTAAGCATTAATATTTTGTGGTGCCAAGTGTTGTCCTTGTGTAAATGGGAACAATTTTAGTCAGTGCTTGACTGGTTGCAGTCATGGCAGGTCAGGAAGAAAATATTGCAAAGGGAAAAACATGTATTAGCAAATTTACTGGAGTAATTGGTCCTGGTACATATCTTAAATACCTATATCTTCCCTAAAATATCTTTATTTCATGATCTAGTTTGAAGTTGCCTGAATTGTTTTAAACCTCTCTGAACTTGCTCCAGTTCACACCCTTTCCCATCCTTGGTCACTGGTTAACACAATTCTCCTCCACCACTGGCTGCGATGGCACCACTTTTTGAATTATGAAAATTTTCTACAGTTCCTGCAACAGAAAGTTCCTGTTTTTCTTTTCACTACTTTCCTGGCTCTGCTCTGAAGGTCCCTTCAGGCTGGACACCTCCCTCGTGGAGGAGGAAACACTGGGCTGTGTGTTCTGCTGCTCGTGCAACCGGCCAAGTCACCCTGGGATATGGTCTGTGTGGAAACACCAGGAAACCACAGGGGTGTTTTATTATCTTCAGGGAGAGCCAATGAGATTGTGAGCTGTAAAATACTGTATAGGCAGATCCAATTTTTTTGGACAGAAAAGCAGTGGGGTACAATGATGGTTAAATGGAGTATGCAAGCCTGTCCCATACAAGTGTATTTCCCAGCTGCAGCAAGAGCAAATTATGTCTTTTGTGAACCCAGATGATACAAATCTTCCATCTGTTCCCAAAGGGAGACGTAAAATAACCCCAAACCCCACGAGGACTAAAAATATGTCAGTGATGTTTTGAGGAAGCAACTGAGGCACAGACAGTGGGGAGGGACAGGGGCATCCCAAGCTGAGCAAACTACCAGGTTTCCCTTCTTTGCAATGAAAATTCTCCTGAGACTGATGGTTTTATTTGTGAGAAAATGCCTTACTTTCCAAGGTGAAGTTTCTGTCTCAGCAGATGCTACCCCAAAGTATTTTGTCTTTGAAGTATGTTTTAAAAATAAAAGTGATGTGAAACCCATTTTTACTACAGATGACAGGGAGCTGACAAAGCTGCTACCAGAGAAGCACTCTCTGGTTCTGAGCCCACGTGTTCCCAAGCAGAGTGTGCCCTGCAATGGTGTGCTGATGCCTTTCAGGGTTTCTATTCTTATTCAGCACACATCTGAATGAACTGAAGAAGTGAAAATTGGTGATTTAAGAACACCAAAACCATCATCTCAAATTTAGATAAAGGCGCAGTAGTATACAAAAGGGGTGCATAAAATTAACCCACAAGTTGAAAATCAATTAATTAAAATCATTAAAATACAGGTATTAGTTTACAGATAGTTTTCCTGTGTTAGTAACACCGTTTTTAAAGTCACGTGACCATTGAACTGTGTATCTGTTAAAGTGGGTACACATTTCTTGCCTCCACCAGCGAGTGATGATGCCCTGATGTCCCACCAGCAGGAACTGGGCCCTGCTGTGTAACCCTTTGTAAAAACCCCAAGTCCTCACCCTTGCCTGTAGCCTGGCTTTGAAACCTCTGAGCCAGCTGTGGGGAATTTGGGGTGGTGAAGAAGGATCCTCCAGTGACACGGAGATGATTTAACAGCTCTTGAGCTTGACAAGAGAATAAACAACACATGGCGTGTGTGGGTTCGATGTTCAGTGCTCTGCTCTGCTGCTCTGATTTATTTGAGTGTGACACAGAAACCTGTGCACAACACAATATAGGCATGACAGGCTCTTATCTCTCTGGTGGCTTCTTGTGCCCATCAATTCCTTAGTATTTTTACACCGTTGGCAGCTAAAGAAAGTTACAATAACCTTAAATCAGGGGACAGACCCAGGATGTCATTTCAATACTATTCTTGTGCTTTGATACTACCTTTAACCCTGCATTTGCCATGTTGTCCTTGGGAATCATAGTTTTACATGTTTGAAAAATCTGGGAAAAAGTTGTTATTTCTACCTCTACAGATGCATGATCTTATGTCTCCAACTTTGGGAATATTTCCAATTTACAGCTAGCTTCATTCAGTAGAATTTTTTTTTTTAATTATTATTCAGAAGCACAGAAATGGAGCTCTGAAATTAGTTTTTGTTTTTCTCTCTTTTTTTTGGTTTTATTTTAGACATCTATCAAATTTTTAGACATCTTTCAGTCTTTCAGACTGGCTAATAGGATCAAGTGGCAAAAGTACAGTTTCCATTTAGGACTGTGCTTTTCTGAAAATAAAGCATTTTCTATAAAGTGTCTATGTATATACAAAGTCTTTGTTGGTGGCATCCTGATATTGTGCTCTCTCTAAACACCGGGGCATTTCTGGTTGGGGCTGATGCTCAGAGTACAGCCCACGCCCCAAAGCGCCACAGCATGACTGTGCTATAATTGGATTTTCAACCTGTTATTGAATGTCCCATATTCTTTCTAAATGCCTGGTTCCTCAGTCATGTTTACTGTGAGGAGCGTGATTAGTTCAGTTAAAATCCTCTTCAAATGATGCCCAAAAGGCGTCCCAAATAGCTACTCCTTTTTGCTCCCCTTTGCAGTGTGTCTGTTCCTGCTCCAGCACCAAGTTCAGGCCGAACCAGAAATCACTTTGGATTCACTTTGAGATCAGTCTGGATTCAGGCTGGGATCACTTTGGATTCACGATTCAATGTGTCTCCGAGGCAGAGGTAGAATTACAATATCAAATGACCAGATATTACTTGTCAGCACAGGAGCTGCAATAAATCAGGAGTGTTAGTTTGTCTTGCAGAGCTTTAATTGTGTGTTCAAGGCAGGAGGGTTTTAACATCTCTTTGCTGGCCAGGGAGTGAGGATTGCATGGTCTGCTGTGTGATCACTGCGCTGGGAGAGGCAAGTTTCAGGGCCATTCATTAAGATGACAGCCAGGAAACATGGTTAAAAAATTTCTAGAAATTCTGCTCCTCTGCGTTGGGCTGTCTGTGACCAACCTGTTTAATTAAGCCTTGTACTTCTGGATGGGGCTTTGGGCCAATGCCTCGCACACCGAGTGCGTTTGGGGAGGGAGAACAGCCAGTGTGCCTCAAGCACAGTCTCACTTTGTAAATAACCACAAACAGGGAGCATTTAGCCCAAAATAATGACCTCTGCTAATAAGAAGAGAAGGTTAAGCCTGGATTAGAACCAAAATCCAAAATGAGGTGGTCCTTGTAAGAACTCATCTTCCAGCTGGGACTAAATAGCTTGCAGCCTGCTGGATGCTCTGCCATGTGCTGTATTGCTCTCTGCCCAGGAGGACCTGGGACTCCTTTTGTAAAGCTCATTTCTTTAAGTTCCTGAGTCCTTGCTGTAGAAATCCCTTCCCCAGTAGAAGGGAGACCCACCTGTATTTGTCATCTAAATATAAAAAAACCCATTACGGTTCCTCAGTAAGTGGATTTGTCATCTAACCATAAAAAAACATTACAGGTCTTAAATGAGTGGAAACGGAAAAGTGAGGTCAAGTGTAGCTTCAGAGTATTCCTCCTTGTTAGCAAGAGTTAGTGCAAGGTAAGGACAGACACCAATCCAGGACAACCATGCTTTTTTTGTAAATTGCTATGTAATGTAAAGCAATTATTTTTTCTGCCAACCATTTTTTTCTCTTCCCATCTTTTGTGTTGTCTAGACACCTGTCTGGAAGGACAAGGCCAGTTATTTCGTGCAGGACCCAGCGTGATAAAGCTTCAGTCTTAGTTGGGTCTTTTAAATAAGGAGTAATCTTATAACAGCTTTGTAGCTAATTCAAAATAAAGCTGTGATGCTGAAAACCTGTAGTGATCAGATGCTCACAGAGCTGCTTCTGTTAAACCATGAAACTAAAAAAGATTAGTTGCCAATGAAGAAAACAACCATTGAAAGACAAATCCTCATTTTCATGATAGAAATAAAGGAATTAACATCCTTGCAACTAAATCCAGCAACTAAACGATAAGAAAATTAGCATTAAAGAACCCACAGAAACAAGGTGTCGTAAAAACACTATTTACATTACGAGTAGATAGTGACCATGGGGCTTTTTCTGGAATGTCCTTCAGTGAATTATCTTCACACAGGTCCTTGAAGACTGTAGGTGTCACAATGTCATATAATGTCCTTCAAAAAAAAGTCTGAGGTATTTCAGGAGGTTCTAGCAAGACATGTATTAAGTCTTGGGCTAAAATCATTGCATAAATGCTGTCAAAGTCAGCTGAATTGCTTCCTTCTTCCAGCTCTGAGTTGGAGGCCAAGTTTTCAAAGCATCTGGGGACAGAGGCTCTAAATGAGCTTTAGGGGTGTCCACCTCTCCTTGAAAGATGAACATCAGCTCAAACACAATCATCAGCTTTAAAACATTTCTCCCTCCTACCCTCCTCTGAGAGGTTTCTCAGTATGGCTGTTTGTACCAGCTTAATGGGATCCCCTCCAAAAACTAAAGCATCATTTCTATTTATGTGATAGGGACAGGGTTGGACTAAGCTCTGTTTGTTTGCAATGCAGGTGCATAGGAATGAATTCTTAGCTATTATTCTCTCCACTAAAAAAAATCAGGACTGGGAGGTGGGAGTTGGGAGAAGCTGCTTGAAACTAAAGCACTAAGTCAATAGTTACTGTGGAAATGAACCTTTTGGAGTCATCAGCCTATATATGAGGATAAGAAACTGCCAGGCTTGGAGGGAAATGAATATCTTTATTAGACAGATTCCAGCCTAATAAATTAAAAGATGATAAATTTATTCTTGATGTAACAGATGATTTCAAGCCATCATAAAATAAATTGATGGCAGAAAGATGCTGAGCAGGATATCACTTATTAGGGGAGAAGAACAAAGATTCTGGGTGTGGTTCTGGAGGCCTGGGAACATCCTTCCCTTCTGCACAACCAGAGTCATTAAAACATAAAGTGCAATGAGGAAAACCTTAGGGAGCTGTGGGGTGTGCCCCTAAGGAAAGGGAGGTGGGAACCTCTTCAGCGACAACAGAGAACATCCATACTTTGAGAAAAACTAGAGTAATTGAAGATAAAGAGCAAATTATTGTGGGGATGAAAATTTGCTGTGCACTTCAGAGAAGAGGGGACAACTACAGCCCTACGTGGTTTCTGGCCCTCTTGTTAAAGAAGAGACTGATAATGGGTGGTGGATGTTGATGTGTTGATCAGTGACGCTTCCCAAGGCATCCCACCAGTGCAAGGGAATGCACTGCTGGTGCCGTGCAGAAGTCCTGGGGCAGGTCTACCAGATCTCAAACTTCTGCCATCACGTTCCCCCTCCAGGACACCAGGTCCCAGCAAGGCTGCCACACACAGACTGGACGCAGTGCCTTGTCCTTCTGCATGTCTCAGGTCTGGGACAGCCAGGACTCCTGGAGGTCCTTGCACGGTCCCAGCCCCAGTTCCCTCACCTACTGGGCAGAGGCACTGGGTCCCCGTGCACACCGACGAGCAGGGGGGAAGTCGTGCTCACCCTCACTGGGAGGTTGTGCTCATGTCTCTGGAGAGCTGCATCACACTGGCTGTGTTTGGAGACCTCGCTGGGAGAAAGACAATGCTTTGCCATGGAGCTACAGACTCCCTGGCAGTGGAGAGAGTGCTTTGTTCTTGCTGGTACAGAAAGTGCCTGTGTTTATGAGTTTATGTGACCTTGCAGCATCTCCCCGGGGTCTCAGAGTGTACCAACAGTGCTGCAGGCAGTGACAACACTGCTGGCAGCCAGCTGGGCTGGCACTGCTGCTCCCTGAGCCACATCCCAAGGGACACCATCCAAGGTGGGCATTCAAGGGCCTGCTGATTCCAGGATGAGCATTTTCCACACCTTTCCTTTGTAGGAGGTGTGTCCCTGTGCCTGGCTCAGGTGGGTTTTCATGCACAGAGCAGAGTCACAGTGGGAATGCTTCCGTTCCTTCTTGATTTTGGGAGAGAATTCTGTTTAGTAGGATCTCTAGAGATTCTAACACAGGAATCTTAATGCTGGATTTGAAAGCGCTGTATATTTCATAGGTTTGGGTTTTGTCATTTATGCATGCAAATGAACCTTTTACATATCTCTGGACATTCCTTGTGCTCTTGGATATAAGAGCAGAGACAGAGTTGAATGGGGTTATCATAAAGATTTAATATACAAAACTACATAGTTTGGAAAATAACTATCTTTTTATAACACCTGATATGTACTGACAGCTTGGATAACTGATTGAGAAATCAGCTGATTTGTTTGCTTTTACCTGTGTCTACAATCAGTTTCCTCAGAGATAAATCTCAGAAGTGCTGGGAAGGAGGTGGAGGAGGCAGCAACATGAAGAAAAGGAAGGCAGTTTGGGTAGAACCATTTTCTGCTTTTTTATTTATCTGACAGTTTCAAGCCCTCTTCATTTTAGTATTTGAAACAGTGACTGAGGTTCATGACTGCTGATTAATAAAGATTTATACTCATTGTCAGTATTTTTTAGAGATAAATTTGACTTTTTACTCTAAAAATCAACCAACTCAACCAACCAACCAACCAACTAACCAACCAATCAACCAACCAACCAACCAACCAACCAACCAAAAGAGCTGCCCCAAACTTAGAAACACTTTGCAAAGAAAATCCAATGTTTCTCTCAGAACGAAACACCTAAAGCAACAAAGCCAGCAGCAAATTTAATTTCTGATCAGTAATGCCATTAAATGCTGAGCCTGCCAGCCCCTCTGGGCACTGCGTGGCTGAAGCCCCAGAGCTCCATCCCTGAGTGGGGGTGCCTGGGTTAGGGTGTGACCCTTTGTGCTGGAGAGGAGCAGATTTCCCCAGCACAGCCCGCTCTGGGTGGGAAGAGCTGCAGTTCTGCTCCTGAGCCTTTCTCTTGCTCAGGATGCTCAGTGTGGGCAGGGGGAGCAGTTTAGGACCAGTCCCACCTGAGTTCTGTATGGCTGAAGAGTCCACTGAGGAGTGTCCCCCCTGCAGCACCAACAGCCCGGGATAACTCCAGGCCCCTTCCACGGTCGCTATAAAGGTGTACCATGAGCCACAGTTGGGTTTGGTTGTTTTCCTGGCCAGTGCCTACCTGGCATTGTGTTAATATCATCTGCTGCTGTCAGCAGAACATTTCACAGCCCAGGCATTACAGTAATTAAAGATGAGAGCTCTTGTGGAGAAGGCCAGACTGTCGGGCCTGGCTGAACTGTACTCAGAAAGGCCAAAATAAAGCAAAAACATTATCTAAAAACTTAATTTTGGAGAGATATAGGCACCCATTTGGAAATCAGTGAAATACTCAGTCTGCTCTGAACTGTTTGCTGCAACAGTTCTGTTTTATAGACCTGCATAAACTAAAGCCAATGCAATACAAAATTGCCCTGCCATGAAGAAGTGGGAGGCAGCATGGCAGGGAAAAATCCAAGCTTAAGGGTCAAGGGGCATGAAAGCAAAGAATGGGTAAGAAATGATGTTATACAGGTTGAATCCCCCAAACTAAACACAGACTGGCTACATGCATAATGAAGTGCTATCAAATGTCATTTCTGTGGAAAAATGATCTCAACATTATTTTTGCAATATTCACCTGTAACAACATAAGCACATTGCAAGTATTTTCTCCCCAAGTCTACAGGCAGTTTACTAAAAAATGAGGAGACTGCCACATGTAGCATTTACACTTTCCTGTCATTTTTGTACTGCTATGATGTATTTTCTATGACTGAGGTGATGCCAGTTGGTCATCTATTAAGGTATCAGAGGGTGAACAATTTTAATCAGCAGCTGCTAGTTTTGCACTCACCCTTCAGCCCAGCTTTTGCATTATTTTTTTGATGAGTTTAAGGGATTACCAGGCAATCTGAGAGACAACACTTGGCATTTACTTGGTTTTGCAGTGTCTTCACCCTTACCAACCAAACTCTGCTCCCAGTTACCAAAGTTACCTTAGGGGTGGATCCTACACATACCTGGTGTTGACAGAAGCTGGTCTTGACTCTGAATAATTTCTCCAAGTTAGTATGTTGTGACAGCAAACATTAAACTTGGTATTATTTCTAGTCTGGAAATGGTAGTAGCTGCCTGACTTTGTTGTTCCTTTATGCACAGTCCAAAGTAAACACAGGAACTTCTTGCATGTCCTCCTTTAACCCTCACATTTAATCATATGATTTCTCCCCCACCATGGGCATCTTTGCTTGAACGTTGTTACAAAGTCATAGTCTATTACAATTTGACTTTTCTTGAGCTGCCACACTTGCTCCAAGAGGGATCTTGGTGATTTTAATTGTTGTGTGTATATTTTTGCCATTCTTCCATCTAAGACATTGGCCATGCTACTTTGCTTCCCTGCACACACAGGGTTTTCTGCCAAAATAGGACCAGTGACATGAGGATAATTGGCTCCTTTAGTGCTGTATTTCCTTTTCAAAAAGTCTTCATGTAATAACTACAAAAGGCAGTCACAAAAAGGAGAGTAGAAGGAAGTAAAATGTCAGGAGTTGTTTTATTTCAATGACTGGAAGTAATTTTTAGCCACATTGGTTTCACTAGCGAGTGCCAAAGTGATATAAATTTTGATTGATGTCAGTGTGCTCCATTTGTAAATCAGTTTTAGCAGCTATGTGCTAATTTTTTGCTGTGGGAGAAAATGCTGAAAAAGAGGGTTTTAATTGGGTTTTTTCAAAATAAAATATTGAAGTACTTGTACCTCACACTAAATTTTATGGTCCTCTGTTTCAGACAATTCTGTCATTTCTGTGAGTTTTGTCTGTAGAAAGATGACAAGGTTAAGTACCTTTCTGATAACTCAGTTGTTCCCTTAGTCAGGAAGTGATTTGCTTTTTAATGGATTGATGTTTGTCTGCTAGAGGACTTCACAAATGATATTCCTACAGCTGTACATGACTGCAAGGCATGCCATTAGTGCAGTACAAAAAACATAAGAAAAAGAGATTACTTACGGAGATTGGAATAATTGCTGCCTGTTCCTATACTGACAGAGCTTCCAGCGATGAGAGGAAGGTGGAAGAAAAGAACTGGGGAGGGAAAAAATAAGGGAAAGGTCCTTAATAGCAGTTTGGTTTTGTTTTGCAACCAGATGTCAGTTGAAGACACGTTATGTTAACGTGCCCCCGCTCTCTCTGGGCAGGATTGCACATTTCAGGCTCTGAGTGTACACACAGATGTAGCTCAGATTGGGGGGAAACACAAAACCAGTCATTGCTTCCTACTCCCAGGAATCACTCCAGTTCAGAAAATGATATTAATGCCTCTTAGATGCAAAACCCCACGTACAAACAACAACCTGTTATATAAATATGCTAATTGTTGTTGTTAAGTCACTCACCAGTCTCTGAAACAGGCACCTGCCATTGTAAATCCAAGGAACTTCCCTGATTTAAGTGCAGCTCCAATGTACCAGGCGTGTGCGTGTCGAACTGGGTTGGAATAAATTTATTCTAGAATTTGATACACATACTCCCCCTATGCATTCGAGCTTTGATATTTATAGCCTGCACTTCAAAGATTTATACTTACAGGCAACAAAACGCACACGAGTAAAACGTGTCCTAAATAAGAAAAATCTTCAGTTTTCTTAAAAGATGGGCTCGTCCGCTCCTGCCGAGGCACCGCAAACCTGGGCTCTGGCAGCGCCTGGCGGGCAGCGCAGCCCCTGTGCGGGGTCCCGGGCCGGGCGGCACCGGAGCCCTTTGTGCCCCTGTCCCCTGTCCCTGTGGCACCGGAGCCCTGTGCCCTGTCCCTGTGGCACCGGAGCCCTGTGCCCTGTCCCTGTGGCACCGGAGCCCTGTGCCCTGTCCCTGTGGCACCGGAGCCCTGTGCCCTGTCCCTGTGGCACCAGAGCCCTTGTGCCCTGTCCCTGTGGCACNAGAGCCCTTGTGCCCTGTCCCTGTGGCACCGGAGCCCTGTGCCCTGTCTCACCGCAGCCCTGTGCTCTGTCCCTGTGGCACCGGAGCCCTGTGCCCTGTCCCTGTGGCACCGGAGCCTTTTGTGCCCTTGTCCCCTGTCCCTGTGGCACCGGAGGCCTTGTGCCCTGTCCCTGTGGCACCGGAGTCCTGTCCCCTGTCCCTGTGGTACCGGAACCCTTTGTGCCCTTGTCCCCTGTCCCTGTGG
>VWZG01003730.1:68214-122062 GCA_013396735.1 Grallaria varia
CGGGGGGAGCGGGGACCGGCCCGGAGGGAGCGGGGACCGGCCCGGGGAGAGCGGGGACCGACCCGGGGGGAGCGGGGACCGGCCCGGGGGGAGCGGGGACCGGCCCGGGGAGAGCGGGGACCGACCCGGGGGACCGCGGGGCTGCCCATGCCGGGGGGACCGGGGGAAACCCCGCCGCGCATCCCGCCGTGCTGCGGGCCTGGGAGAGCGGGGCAGCGGGATGCGGGGATGCTGCGGGGATGCTGCGGGGGTTCGCTGCCTGGGTAGGGAGCTGGAGGCGGATCACGCCTCTGGAAAGCGAGTCCAGCCCAGCACTTGGGCTGAAAGGGAGGGACTGCGTGGAGCGAACCCGCGGGGGTGGCCGGGCTTAGCCGGCAGGGCCGGGGCAGCGATTCCGTGGGGCTGGATGGGGACTAGGAGAAGAATACGGGGTAAATGAAGAGCTAAGCCCGCTTGACAATGGTAAGATCTGCTGTTACCAGGGATCTTGGAGACATCTCTCACCGCGGCTGAGAAATGCCCTGGCGCTGCAGACAGAGGGAACAGGGCTGCAGCGGCCACTGAAGTGTGTGAGCTTCCATAATTGGCTGTTTACCTCGAAGAATAACAGGCCACTCGGTTTTTTTTTTTTGGCAAGCAGTGCAATGGTATGTCCTGCCGGCAGTTTTGGGGTTTTTAGGCTCCAATTCACAGGGGCAGTTTGTGTCCCCCTCGCACATATTGGCCCTGCAGGATCTTGCAGGGTGGTCCCCCCCTGTCCCTGCTGGAGAGGGACATGGAGCTGGAGCTCCACGAATGTGCCCCCAACCTGCTTTGCTTCCCTGCCCCTCGGTGGCTTTGTGGTCCGGAGAGCATGTTCCCACTGGAACAGCTCTGCTGTCGGTGTCTGGGCTGTTCAGCTTCCCTTTGGTTTAGCAGTGATGGATTCAGGTTGAAATGAAGTTTGGGGTGGATGTAAAGCTTGTGAACTCCCTGGTCTTTCTGTAAAAAGTTTCCTGCTGTCACTGATCCCTCATCCCCACTGGCCTCATCCTGCACGTGAAGAATCTTGTGCACGTGTAATGTTGCACTTAAGGATAATAACCTATTTTCTCCACTTTAAATTCCAGGAACTGCTGATGTTTAGAGCTTCTGCAAATTTTGACAATGTCATCTTTCCCCAGTGGCACCTTGTGTTTACTCACAGTACCGATATTAACTTTAGTCCTGACAGAGTTGGGGTCTTATGTTTGACTGAAAACAAATTGTGAAAAATGTTGAGGCCTCAGTACCTGACTTTGGATGCAGGGAAATTGCTCAGGGTTGGCAACTCTGAGGAAATCTCTCTCTGAGCTTGGCTACTTCTGAGACAGAGAACATTTGTTTCTGGGTCAGACAACACAATGTACAGTGTGATCCATCAGAGCCTGCAGAAACATCATCCCAGTTAAGAGTAACTTTTGGATCCCCCCCAGTACTCAGTGGGCTCTGGAACAGACCCAAATGTTGCAGGCTTTGCTCACCCCACTGATTTCCAAATCTCTATCATATGCATATGGAGATGGGGTAGATTTTGACCCCTTTTTCCTGTGTGTTTTTCAGGTTTTAGGGTTTCCTGCTTTACTCCTTCAGCTGTTCACCTGACTGAAGCCTGGGTGTCGTGTGGGAACAAGGCAGGCTTGCATTTGCACATTCAGTGCAGTTCCTCCTGTCAGGGTGGTACTGTGGGTAGTTTACATCGTTATTTGTTTCTTCTTGTGGCGTCTGCTTTTGTGTTTTGGTAAAATAGATTAGTATGAAAGAAAATTTTCCACAAATAAGTGATTGAATATATAGGAGTTTGCTTATGGACTGTGTTTGGGAGAGCTGGAACAAAGATGAACGCTGTTCAGGATTCCTGCTGCTCATACCTGTTGCCTTTGGGTCAGCTTGTCTTTCTCAGGACGTCACAGAGCAAGGGAGACCAAGGTAGTGTCTGTCTGGGTGGTTCATGGCCTGCATGTCCAGTCTGGATTCTGCCACCTTCTCAAGAAAGTTCTTTGCTAGTCTGTAGGAGCGTGACTGGGAGCTCAAGAACATTAGGTAAGGTTTGGAATGGTATTCCTTATGGATGGAACTGTATGGAATTGCTGTCCCCAGTGGGTGTTTCCCAGTTTACTGGTAAGGGAAAATCAGCAAGGAACCCTTGCCGAAGACAGATAGTTCGATTCTTGGGTGATTTTGCATTTTCTCCAATCTTGGGACTTCATTATAGAACTGCCACCAGTGCTGAAGTGACAGACCTTGGCTCAGCTCCCATCTCCTGTGGCTTCATTTGGGATTCTTGGAGCTGAATGGATGCTGCAGTGTGGTGCCTGTGATGCTGCCCATGTGGACTTGGTGACAGCCAATTTTTGTAAGGCAAAATAAATTCTATTGCTATAATGAGCTCTCTTTTTGAGTGAGAACTTTTATGTATTCGTAGCGAGAGGTTTGGGGGAGGCTGTTCTGCACAGCTTTCTTTTTCTGTATGGGAAAGGTAGCAATGAAAAAAAAGTCAGTTGGATTATCTAATTAGTCGTAGATAAAATGCCTCAGGATGAACAAAATTGATTAATAAGTCTTTATGGGAAATCAAGTAACAGTGAGTTTCACCAGTGCTGGCTGCTGCAGAAGTCTCATCTCCAAATGGATTGGCATCCCTCTGCCCTGGTGTCACTCGGGGCAGCTCAGCAGTGCCAGGGGTGCTGGGCACTCCCAGTGCTCTGCCACTGCGGGGACAGCTGGTTACACCAGGCCCTGGGCTGAGGGAATTCCTGGCTGGGAGTTTCCACCGTGTGGTGGCCGAGGCTGGACAGCTCTGTGCTTGTGGCTGAAAACAAAAGAGGTCAGGAGGAGAGGCTCTGGAATTTGATAGGAAGCATCTCACGCCTTCACAGCTCCCTGGGTTCGGAAATGTAATAAAAAGAATCCTGTAAAGGAAAAGTTTTTAACTTTTCTAAAAAAACCCCCAAACAAACAGATGTTTGCCAGATCCAAAAGATCTTTTGAGTTTGGAGATATTGTGGGATTATTAACAAAGGCAAAACCTCTGTGCTGAAAGCTGTTTTAATGAAGAGAATGGAATTTCAAACATGCAAAGCTACTGCCTGACATTTTTCAGCTAGCATTTATAGGACAGGTAAATTTATTTTGAACAATATTTTCTAGACTTTTAAATCAAGTGTTTTAGTTCTTCAGGCATAAAATCTGTCAAGAGGAAAAATAATTTTAAATTATTAATACAGATGAAGCAGATCAGTAACAAATATTTTACAGCAGATTGAAGACCCAAAGGCAGAAGTCATGTTCTTTTATATGCCATGTAAAGAAATGAGACCTGGAATTACGAGGCTCTTCATTCTGTTCCTGTAGTTTCTATGTCAAGAAAGGATTCTGTAGGAATTTTATGTCATGCCCAAATTCCCAGAGGCTGTTTTTCTGATTTTTAAAGTTGCCAACTGTCTTTTTCTATGGAACAAAAGGTGCTCTCAGGCTCCAGGGCCAGATTTAGTTTCTTATTTATTGACCTGCTTGCAGATGTTTGAGGAAGATGGTGAATTATGCTGTTATTGCCTGCTGTACATATATATTTTTTTAATCTGTATATATGCCCTAAGAAACAGGGTCCAAGATTGTTATTGAAAATCCAATAATATCTCCCCTAACTGTCTGACTGTGGTTTCAATCAACTGAGTTCATTTTTAAGGATGCAGAATGGAAAATTTTATCTCAGTGTTCTTTTCCCTCTCATTTTATGACTCCTTAATTAAATTTATAGTTAATTATGCAATTTATTTCGTGTTGACCTTTCAAGGACCTTAAAGCCTCTGACAGTGAATGTAGAGTCTCTGTGTTTATTTCTAAGGGTCCTTGTATGAATTTGTTATAAATTCTAATGGTACTTTTGGAATTAAGGATGGCCAGAGGATTACTAACAAATAATAAGTGTCTCTGGAGATATGCAACTATAGATATACTGAAATTTGTAGAAAGAAATACTGAATTCTGTCATTCAAAGCATTTTAAATTAGGTAACAGCAGTAATGATAGTAAATATCCATGTCAGAATACTACAAACCATTTCATAAGTTGTAGGTCCACTCCTTGATGCAGATGCTGCACTTGGTGCTACAAATCCTGCCTTGGGATGATCAGCTCCACTTGTGCCCCATCAGTCGGGGGTGTTTTGTTGTTTCCTCACAGCAATGTTCTTAAGAGAGGCCTTTGCTGGGGAGCCCCTGGGGAGGGAGGGCAGCCCTGCAGTGCTGGTAGTGCAGGCGAGGATGGGAATCCAGCCAGGCTTTGTTCACCTAAAGCAAAAGTGCAAATGGGCAAAAACCAGCACAGCACCAACCCAAACGATATATGTGTGACCCAAATTGATTTTGTCCTTGTGTACTAGCAAGGAATAATTAGTGCACCTTGACAAAACACAAAGCATGTGATGCACCAATGACCATGTGTTTAGCAATGATACACAGCTCACTATCTCTTCATTTTATACTATTTTATTTATGAAGAGTTTGTGAATCTGTCGGACCTTGGAAGGTGGTGAAAAATTTATAATATGCAGAGGTGCAAGGTTCCTCACTGGAACTGTGAACATTCTTCACAGTAGTTAGAAGAGATGCAAACTGGAGATCAAAATGTTTGGGATGAACCTTCAGGCTCATGAAACCCAGCCTGGTTGCACTGAAACCGTGCTGGCAAAAGGGAGGGTAAAAGAAGGCCCTGGAAATAATTTATGTATTTTTTATATAACCAGGAGGCTCCTGCCTGAGAGAAATTGCTGTGAGATGCAGAAACCAGTGGCAGAAAAGAACTTGCACAGGGGATGATTCAAATGCAGCTGGGTTTTATACGGAACTGATGAAAAAAAGTATATCAGCAACCTCCAGGTTGTGTTTCTCCCTATGTCTGGTCAGGCACTTCTGAAGTGAGACATATATTTTATCAACCATTCATGGTTCAGGTAAGGGTGCAACAGACTCTCTGGCTTGATAGTTTATCCCTGTGGAAATACATGTGAAGCAGGATAAGCAAACTGGCAATGAATTTGGAACCTCAAGAACAGAAAAGTTCACTTGCTAAGAGAGGGAAGCATCATGGTAAGTGATGTGGAGAGCTGGGAAACGGGGACACTCAGGTGGCCCATGCAATTCATCTGCAGAGAAATGTAAGTAGGCTTGGGATAAAAGGAACAGAGCAAAGCAAAGGAAAAGGAATGGGCCCTGAGGGTTTTCCAACACAAAATGATTGTACAGGGGTTTAGGGTGAAACTTTGGCTCCTACAGCCTGGCCGTGGTGTTTAATGCAGGGGGAAGAGCAAATAGTGTAGCACAAACTAGTGAAAAGGTACCAAAAAAGGCTCAGATGAGCTGCTGCAGCTCTGGAACCACAGCAGTTCCCTGTCAGCCTTTGTGTATCCTTTGGACAAAGCAAGATATTCTCAGAATTGTTGATAAAATTCTAAAGGAGTTGTTCTGAATTGAGCACTCCAAGGTCTGAGTGAGCCAGAGCCAGCACAACTGGAGATGGAAATGGGGAGGAAGTACCTGGAGAAAGCAGAGGGCGATTGAAGGGGAAGGGACCCACATACTGCTGGAGCTGGGGACTGTAATTCTGGAGGCCACTTTTGTGTGCCTTAGGAAATATGGCATTTACTGCTGCATGTCTGTGCTGTGGCATGAATATGATTCCAATGCCTTACCTGGATCTCTTCCCAACAGACAAAGCTTGACTGTGAGGAAAGATAATGAAGGCAAATCCTATATCCTCACCTTCAGTTTTTGACTTTCACTACCACTATTGGATGTACATCCAAAACACCTTTGGTCTTGGGAGTGCAAGGATGGTTGTCTGGCAAGAATATGAATGTTCCAGCACTGAAGGAGTGAAGGATGTGGACAGAAATCCTGTGCCTCCTGCTTTCTCCCCCTTTGCCCCCCTGCTGCCTCCCCAGCTCTGTGTCCTGGCAGTGGCTGAGCTGCACAGCCGGGACAGCTTCAGGGTGATGCCTTCACTCAGCACCTCCTGGCTTTTCCATGGGTGTTTAAGAACGTGAGCATCCAGAGGGAGCAAAACTAAATAAAATCACAGTATGGACGGCTGATTTCCAATCTAATCTTCAACTACCTCCCAGTATTCACTGCCTTTGCCAGAAAACCACTCAGGAGCCAGTTTTATTATTTCTGAAAATCCCCTTTTCTTAACCCATCATTACAGATGAAAAGGACTCAACCTGTGCTGCCTTCTGCTTGTGGGACACAGGAAATGACTCTGAGAGCCTTTTTTTTTTCTTTTTAAGGCATAATTATTCAGGCTTTGGAATATAAAAGAAGACCAAGTCTTGCTTATTCTGGGGTATTTGGGTTGCTGATGCCACCCAAGTAACTGTAAGGGGTTTTACCGTCACACGTGAAAAACTACTGTATTTCCCCAGATGAGGTTCCAGAATTGAACTGAGATTGTTCATCTGCATATCAGCTGTTGGCTATTCCTTGTATCTGTGCTGACTATGGATAATGGGTAACTCCAGGTACAACTCCTGTTTGGGGCTGGACTTGCACTAGTTGGGGCAGTGTTTAGGGAATATCTCCACCAGTAACACCAGTGGTGAATTGATGCTGGATTGTAGCTGTGGCTGCTGCTGCGTGTGAACTGAGCTCAGGTTCAGCTGGTGCATGAGGGAATGTAAGTCCTGTTGGGTTCTGAAGAGCTTAATTGTGCAATGGTAGAGTTTGGTATTTTATATGTGATAAACTCATTGCATGTCAGTCTTTGAAATGGGCAAAATGAAGATAATACATTTATTTTAGTGCTAAGTAAGAGTTAAGACCGAAACATATAGCTATTAAATCTTACAATTGAAAATATTTACTCATATATATGTATATATATATATACAAAAATGATGGCTCAATATGATCTCCATTACCAGGTTTTGAGATAAAAAGCTATCCGGCAACTGTAGCACATTTTAACACCAGGAAGATCCACTTTAAACTCCCAGGGTTTAGGAAGGAAAGAGAATATGTGGACGTGTAAATTCCATATGCATGTGTTGTCCTGGCAAGAAAATACCTTTCTTGGCCTGTAAATACAACAAACATTAATAACACAGGATGAATACACAGAGTGGTGCAGTGTCAGTTTTCCAACCAGGTTCCTGTGACCACACTTTAAAATGGAAGGAGAGGTCTCCACTCTGCTCTGAAATGTCGTATTGAATTGGCACAGATATTCCCATGAGAACTTTCCAGAAGTAACTGGGATCACCCTCTAACTGCTGCCTTGGGCTGGTTTTCTGTTAGTCTGGTACAGGAACGCCAATGCCAGCTGACACAGTGTCTATAATACTGATAGAAAAATCAACGTTGCTGTTTGATATTCAAATCAAAACGAACAAATTCTCTGTGAATATACAGAAAGACTGTCCTTGAGGAAGAGGAGAGGCACGGAGAGAGCTGGTGCATGCTACAAGAAGGTAGGAAGCCCGTGTTTATGTTTTCCATGCTGAGCTGACGTTGCTTGCAGTGCCACTGATGGCACATGACGTGGCTGCTGCTTGTGGATCCCCCCGAGCAGTGGGAATGTGGACGGGGACATTGCCCAGAGTGCAGTGGGAACCTCCAGGGTGGTGCTGGGGGAGCCCCAGGGCCCTGGTCCCCCTGAGACCTGCAGGCTCTTGGGCTGCAGCAGCTCCACAGTGACATCGTGCCGTGCAGGGCATTGTCCCTCCACCTGAAATCTTCCAGAAGTGGAGGCACATGGGCTGGGGAGCTCCTGGAGTGTATTATCAAAGCAATAAATGTGAGGTAGGAAATGGTCCCCTCTTCAGTGAGGAGCACCAGGGACATGCATTATTTACCATGCTGCCTCCTGATGGCTTTAGTGTGGAGCTCAGAGCAGCTCCAGCCGTAATTATTGGCGTGTGTCACCGCGGGGGCTCCGGGGGTGGGCTCTGAAGCCACGCCGAGGACACTGTTATTGCACTGATTCTCTATTACTTTCAAAATCATTTTGTATCTGGCAATGTGAACTGACAACAAAATGAAAATGTGTCCCAGACACTTAGGGTTTTTGTACATGCTCTCTCTGTCGTTTCCCTGTAGCTGCCCCACATGGGGGACTTGGTGAAGATCTTCCACTTGGCAGAGACCAATCTCCAGCTGCATTTGAAGGAGTGCAGATGAGCTGCGGGGCAGGAGCTCTGAGACGGGGCAGAGCAAAGAGCACTCCTTTATTGTGGGAAGGGGTTGGCGTTGCTGGGAAGAGATTTATTTACAGACTCCATCTATCCTGAAGTGGTTTTGGGGCGGGCTGTGTGTGACCCTGGATCTGGGAACCACACGGAGCTTCCCTGGATGAAATGGGCACAAGGGGGAGGGAGACCCAGGAGACTGAGGGAGTCACTGCCATCGTCTGTGTGGGCTCCATGTGACCTTGGTGCAACAAACACCTTGATGTTTGACATCTAATATTTCGAGTTTTATTATGTAAAGACAGCCAGGCCCAGTTAATTCACTCGGAAATTCTTATTGAAATGATCAGTTTATGAAAATTATCTTCCTGCCATTGAGTGGAATTAATTGCTAATGAAAGAAAATATAATATATGAATAATGTATTTTTATTGTATTTTGCTAAGTTAAGAATAATTCAAGTGATCTGACCTTACTTATTCCTTAGAGATATACAACCCCACAATCATTACCTATGCTTTATAATGTCTGATTAACAAACAAGCAATTAGTTGAGCAGATAATCTAGCATTTTTTTGACAGGCTACTAGGATGTTATGTGAAAAACAGGATTACTTACAAGAACAATTGGTGTCCCAGGGAAGCTGTAGCTAGAGATGGGATTAAGCAAAATGCCTTAATCTTGAAACATGGCATTAGAGGCTGAGGATAAATGCAGACAATTGATAATCAGGTTGGCATACAAATTGGCTTAGATCATGTCCTGCCATCGAAGATGAGTCAATCTGAAACTTAAAGCTGGTTATCAGTGAACAGATCTGCTCTTTGCAGGTCAAATTTGTGCTGTTCTTCTACAGCAGGTGCTGCTGCCACTGACATTTGGGGGATTCCTTGTGGACAAGGAGGGCTGGAATTCCTTGTCTCTTTGTTGCCACATCTTCAGCTGTACAAACTCTCTCTTTCTGACTTAGGGGACATGACGTAGAACTGTAAAAACAAGGCAGATTCTATTGATTTAGATGGGAACCTCACGGTGTTCTTTGTGGGGAAGTGTGGGTAGGAGAATTGTTTGGGTGGGTTGAGGTGCAACAAGAGTGTGGGTTTGGGCTCTTATTTAGAAAAGATGGGGATGTAAGGGAGGAGAAGTGTGGTGGGGGACTGGGTGGAGGGAAGAGCTCCCAGTTTGGGAAGGTTGGATGAAGGGACAACAAACTGGGAGCTGGGCAAGTCCAAACTGTGTTCTCAGAAGAGATGCCTCTCATTCTTTTTTGGCTTCCCACAGTCTGCTGTCAGGGCTGGGAAACCAGTTCTCTGCATGACCCCCACTCACACTGTCGTGTTCCTTCCTTGGGCTACTTCTGTAGAAATGTCTGGTATTTCATTTTCTGGGTCTTCTTGGTATGGCAAATGTTGCAACTCTCTATTACCCAGCAGAAAAAGGTTTCTTTTGTGCTGGGCACAGCATTCAGTAAGAACCCTTCAGTTTCCTCAAATAAATGAAATACGTGAAAAAGATATGCTTATTTTAGATTGAATGAAGCTCCTCTGAGCAGAATCTGAAAATCATAACTGACTGAAAATGGCAGAAAAAAAGGCATTTGTGCTCTCTAGAGACAAGGGCAACTGATAGGTGGAGCAGCAGAAAAATTGCTATCAAAATGAGTTTTTTGGTAGGAATAAGAACAGTTCCTGTAAAGTTTTCTATATTGCAAGCCTGCTATTGCAGCTTGAACTGTTCCCATAACAGCAAAACATTCTTGAAGGGACTGGAGCAGCTTGCCTGGAAGGGCTGCATGTGGCAGTGGCAGTGTAATTCACTGTCCTAGTTAAAGTGGCTGGGACCAGTTTATCACTGTGGGAATGTAACTGGAACTGTGTATTCCATACCCTCTCTGCCATTTATCATGAACTGTTAACGATGCATTGTTTGCAACAGCTGCCCAGGACACACCTGGCACCTCAGGCTATGGACTGGGTGCATGGGAAAAAACAGAGATAAGAAGGTTCCCTGTCTTCACACCAATGATTCAGGTGTGATAACTCCCCTCCAGGAGTCATTAACACCTTCACATCCAACCTGAGGGGTCATGTCCGCTAATGGGCCATCAAGTAGACCAAAAATATCCTGTGACTCACTGAGTAAATTGCCCATTGTGAAAACCCTCACCCTGGGAGAGGTACTGGGTGTTCCTATCTGAACTGAAGCATATATAAGCTTGGGGTTTTGGAACTTGAGGCACTCACTCACTCGTCAGACTGAGAGGAGGACCAGAACCTCAACAGGACTGCAACTACCGCTCTCAACCAGACTGTGACCACCAACCTTCTGGAAGGAAAACAGGTTTTCCTTTTTTTTTTCCTTTTTGCTTTGGACTCAGGGGGACCACGTGGTGCTCAGCACAGGGGCTGGTGAGCACCATACTGTTTGTGCCCCAGGGGGCTGGGTTGTACAACTGGGTTTTGAGGGCTGAAACCAATTTTCCTTTGTATCAGTGTATCCATTGTAATCTTTTTAATAAATTGTAGTTCTGACTTCTAAACTCTTTTGAGTTGGATTCATTTCTCCTGCCGGTTTACTTTTAAAACCAGCACATTCACCTTCCACCAGCATTTTTGTGCTAAACGAATCTTCAGGGTCCTGGAGCCCAGTTTGCAAATCTTTATTTAGTGCTTGCAGTGTGCCAGGCTGTGATTTATCGCATGATTTCACATTTGTCCAAGGATTACAATGAGGAACGGTGCTCTCCCTGTGGTGCAGCCATGTCCAGATCAGAGGTGTGTAGAGTTATATGTATCTATATGTATATATACGTTCCAGAGGCCCGTGGACTATGTAAACTCTTGGCAGTCTGTCCTGCCTGGGGGGGAACGGGCAGCTGAATGTGTGGCCGTTGTGACATCGCGTGTCTGTGTTCACTGAGAGCCTTATTCTGGCACGAGGAAATAGTTGTGCAGCGCTCAGAGGGCAGGAAAATCACAGTGGCTGACTCCTCTTCCACCTGCTCTGCTCCACGAGGGATGCAACGAGCACCTTTGTCTCCTCATGCGGAGCTGGGAAGTCTCTCAGGGCTAAGAGGATCCAACAGCCCCTGAATGTGCAGCAGAGCACGTGCGGGTGGGCAGAAGTTTGGATCTGCCTTGGGAATACTCCACTGACAAGGGACCACCAGAAGATTTCTGGTTCACTGCAGTGAGGAGAAGAAAGAGACTCAGTAAACTTGCATTCATAGAATCATAGAATCATAGAATTGATTGGGTTGGAAAAGACCTCAGAGATCATCAAGTCCAACCCTTGGTCCAACTCCAGTCAGTTTACCAGATCATGGCACTCAGTGCCACCTCCAATCTCAGTTTAAAAACCTCCAGGGACGGTGAATCCACCACCTCTCTGGGCAGGCCATTCCAATGCCTGATTACTCTCTCTGTAAAGAATTTTTTCCTAATATCCAACTTGAATTTGCCCTGGCAGAGCTGAAGCCTGTGCCCCCTTGTCCTATTGCTGAGTGCCTGGGAGAAGAGACCAAGCCCCACCTGGCTATAACCTCCCTTCAGGGAGTTACAGATAGTGAGGAGGTCACCTCTGAGCCTCCTCTTCTCCAGACTGAACACCCCCAGCTCCCTCAGCCTCTCCCCACAGCACTTGTGTTCCAGTCCCTTCCCCAGCCTTGTTGCTCTTCTCTGGCCCCGCTCCAGCCCCTCAATGTCCATCCTGAACTGAGTGGCCCAGAACTGACCACAACACTCCAGGTGTGGCCTCACCAACGCAGAGTGCAGGGGAAGGATCACTGCCCTGCTCCTGCTGGCCACGCTATTGTTGATCCAGGCCAGGATCCCATTGGCCTTCTTGACCCCCTGGGCACATTGTTGGCTCATGTTGAGCTTCCTGTCAATCAGTCCCCCCAGGTCCCTGCACATTCCGGGTGCTTTTGCTGTGCCTCGGGTGGGCATCCTCTTTGTGAACATCCTGCCTGTGTTCAGAGGGCAAGGGAGCTTCAGGGAGACTTAACTTTCTAAAGGCAGCACCTTAACAGTGCTGTCACACCCAGGGGGGGAATGCAGAGATGCTTTCCTGGGCCTTTGAAGGTGCTTAACATTTTGGGTTGTTTCTGAGAACTGCTGGATGGGTGTACAGGTCGCTTTTCCTTCAGTTTAGCTTCCCTTGGGTTCAGTCTCTCCCATCTCCTTTGGGATTAATACTGATATGTCAGAGTCCCAACAATAAGTAAATAAGGTAGAATGTTCATTCAGGTTTTTTTTTTTCTTTCATTTTTAGGATAAATCCAGGGACTTAAAGTGAAATATATAGTAATCCTGGACTAAAATTTGCTTGTCACTGGGCTCTGAGGCTGCCCACCCCCAGCCACTGAACAGGCACAAGGGATCTGGAATATGCTGTGCCTTTAAATTGAGGTGAGAGACAGGTGAGCCAAGAGCAGATTTGCTGAGTAATGATGTAGATTAATTATGCAAATCTTGTCCAAATAGAATTGTATATACCTGTTTGTGTATTTGACCTGCGGTGCTCTGGCTTTGTGATGACCACCCACCCACCCTTCTGTGCAGAACCGTAAATAAATCCCACACCTCCACTCTGTGTGTGGATCAGCCTCTTGGCCACCAAGTGAAAAAAACCAAAACAATTTTGGGACAATAAGAATGCTGGTGTGTGAAGGCCTCTCCTTTCCTGGCAAACTAAGAAAGTGCTGAGACAGTGCATCTTTAACACTGGCTGCTGTAGGTAAACCTGTGAGAGGAGCACCCCGTGAGCGGTGCCCGTGTTACTGCCTGTGGCTGGGACACGTCACGGTGGTTGTTCTTGGTAGGCTGCTGATTGTTCTTAGTAGGTTGGTGATTGTTCTTAGTAGGTTGGTGATTGTTCTCAGTAGGTTAGGCAGCCACAGCTCCTGTCGCTTCAGGGGCAACTAGAAGTAGGTCCTGCTTGTAGTTCTAGGCATCACTAGAGAGAAGCACCAAGATGAAATGCCCCACATAAACCTGTGCAGAGTAGAGCGTTGGTTGTGCACGTGTACTTTTTATTCTCTACCAACTGGAGTCCAGTTTAGCCCAATTTGAAGTGTGTCAGCTCTTAAGTTTAAATTCTACATGCAAATGCTTCCAAGGCTGATCCCTTGGATGTTAGGCCAAGCAGCTGGGAATGAGAGCTGGTCCAACTGTTCAGCTGTTCCTTGGGGGCTGCACAACTGCCTTGGGATGAGCTTTCCATGGTCAAAGGAAATATTAACTGGAGGTGAATGTGTTTCATGAGTCCTTTCCTGTGCTGTAAAGGATTGGAACCAGAGGGTCTCTGAGCCTGGTGACTGAAAACATCAGGGGTGGGTAGAAATTAAAAAAAAAGTCATCTTAGTTATATAAGAAAAACAGCTGAGTGTTGGTTATTTGTTGCCGTCTGAAAAAGGATAGTTTAGGGAGCTGCATTAAAGGTCTGATGTAAATACCACAAATGGCTGAGATAAACATTTGTTTAGAGGCAGAATCAAAGCAAGGAAAGGCCTTGAAACTTAACTCAATATGTCTGTTTCCATCCCATATGGAGCCACATGGGGTATGTTGTTCATATGTTTAGGTCAGAAAAATAAAACTTGTGCTTTATTCTTCACCGTGTTTTCTGCATGCAATAAATACTCTTTGTGGCTATTCCATGGATTTTAAATGCCTAAGATGTGATGCAACTACCTTGTTTAAACACTTCCTCATGTTAACTGTGTTACCCACCACTCTGGCTCAAAGTGACCTCTGAAGTGCAGGTTCTACTCCTGTGTTATGCTCCAGGTTCTCAGTTAACTGCAATGGGAATAATACTGTACATGTCATGCAGAGCTGTAAATGGGTGCAGGGGAGTGTGTCTTAATTATAAATCTTCATAGATAGTTTGCAAAAATCTCTTGTAGCTGGAAGTTGCTGTAAAATTATGAATAGTAGTAAACTTTCATCTTTAAAGTACATAAACATTAGAGAATGTTCCGTATTCAGAGTGTTTTGTGCATGTTAACTATCCCCTGTGGTGCTGGGTCAGGTGTGTGTGTGGTTACTGCAGCACAGGAAGGGGAAGGCAGGGCCAAGGACCTTTCAAAGGGCAATCCCACTTTGAACTGGTGACCAACAGATGCAAAAATCTGGGCCCATGTGACGTACCTGAGATGAAAAGGGAGGTCTGGGTCACAGCATGAGCCCAAGTTCTGCTCTTGCAAATATTCTTTATTAGTGCATGCTGTTTATAAGTCACAGATTTCCTCCTGAAATACACCTACACCAAGGGCAGTCAGCTTGGCATAGTTCATTTGGTCACTTTTTGATGTTCTCCCAGACATCCTTCTCCTCAAAGGCCCCGTGGTGCTTCCACTTCCCTCAGAAGCAATGCATGTGACAGCAGATGGATTGCACACAGCTCTGCCCACAGACTGCCTGGTCTGCTGGCCAAGGACTTGCATCAACATTCAAAAACATCCAGACGTTGTGATGAAATCCAAGAAATCCAGTTCTGATTAGGGTTAATGCTTAATCAACTATCTATAGGAAGGAATTAATTGTGGAGATTGTTTTACCAGGATTGAAGGGAATGTCTTCATTTTTCTAGCTAACTGAAAGCTTTTCCAGTAAAGGAAGCAGAGGAGCCTGGCTGTGTTTTCATGACTCTTCAGTGAGGTTTTAATGCTTTGCACTTCAGTGATTGCTTTGCTGGCTTGAGGAGCAGTTTTGCCTGACCCAGGGAGGTACTGAGAGACAGCTCTGAGGCTGTTCAAGAAGTGATTACTGAGTCAGGTGACAAGTGGTCACTGCCAAATCAACAGAATGAGATAATGATTTTTTTGCTAGCATGCTGCCTGGCACTTCTGACTGCCCAGTGTCCAGCCCTCTGCCAGCTTTCCAGGAGTATTCCTTGGTTCCAGCTCTTTTACATGGTTGACTTTCTCAGAGGATCCCTGTTGGCCTTCCCTTCTGCTTCTGCTGGCAGGTGCTGTTGGGTCCTGGGAGGCAGCAGGATTGGTCATGGCCATCATGTGTTTCTCAGCCTTGTCTGGGCTGCCCCAGGGACAGAGATTGTGGGTTTTGCTGCTCTGGATCCTCACCTGGGTGCAGTTGCAGAGCTGGTGTCATTCTCAAGCTTGGCACTGTTTGGAGAGCAGGGCACTGCCCCATGTTTGCAATGGCAAAATATGCCTGGTGTGGGAACTCATCACCCCCCCCAGAGCTGGAGTGGTCAGCAATGACATTTGGGAATGACAGCACCCATGTGGATGGCTCTTACCCAGCTGGGTGATACAGAGGAGACCTTCTTATTGTCCCCAGCTGTGTTACATACTCATCTCATCCATCCTCCCTGCTGCTCAAACAGTGACCCTGTTATAGTTTTAGAATTTGACAGATTTTTTTCTTTCCTACCAACACAGACTTTGGGGGCTGACACCCACCTTAACAAAGATAAGGATCTGAATTCCAACCTGATAGCTGGGAGGGGAGTTCTTTTTTTTGTTTTGGGAATTTTTATTTTTCTTCTGTGGCGGTGGTTTGGGAGAAGGAACCAGCTCAAAGGGACTGCTGTGGGTTCTGGCTTCTTTCCCTGCCTCCTATTTCCAGCCCAGTGTGCCCAGAGCTTCAGAGGGACGGACAATCTTCACCGCTTTGGAGTTGCTGCAGTTTTCCTGAGGCACCGACAGCACCAACGAGGGACCCCCGGCCGCCCCTGCCCACCCCCCAGGCCAGCGCCGTCCGGACAGAGGACAAAGGAGGGAGAGTCCACACTGCCTATGGGAGAGGATCCAACCCTGTGTCTTCAGGGACTCATTTGTTTAGAGGTTTTGGTTACAGAGTTGTTATTTGTTCTGTTCTGGTGATTTTTATATACTTAGATAAATATATTTAGTAGTTAAGAACTGTTATCTTTCCCTCTACACATTTTCCAAATTAAAATTTTGTTTTAAATTTACAAGAGGCGTGGTCAATTTTGAGAAAGGAATTCTAAATTGTTTTAGCTTACTCTAAACTAAGACAGACCCCCCTGCTGGGAAGGCCCCTCCTCGGCTGCACACCAGGGCAGGGAATCCCAGAGGCAGCTGCACCGGCGGGTGTGGAGAACATCCCACTGCTGAACATCCCACTGCTGAACATCCCACTGCTGCCCTGGGAACAGGTCGGTGCTCCATGGACGGACTGCAGGACCTGCTGGCCTGGTGGAGGCTGCAGGTTGTCACTTCTGCCCTGCAGCCTGTTGGGACTGTGGTTTTGAGAGGGAATCCTCCTGTCATTGTAAAGTTAGAGGCAGGTCAAAGAAACGACATCGTCTTGTTCCGAAAACAGGAACAGGAACAGGAACTTCATTGTATCAGAGGCTGTGGTTCTTATAGACCTGAGTATGGACACATGGCCAAGGACCATTGGTTTCTCTATACATAAATAATTCCTAATTGGACACACAAACCATGCATGTCAGTAAACATGACTTATCACTTTAGAGACTGGATTTCTGTTCCAGGTGTTACAGCTTTTCCTTCCGTGCATGTCACCCTGACGTGTGCAGAAGGTTCTTGGCATAATCCAGCTATTCCACAGAGACTCCAGGCCAGCTGAAGTCTACCCCACACATCCTCCCTCTTGCAGCTGCAGGCACTGGTGAACTGCCCCTGGCGCTCTGGAGGAGGAGGAGGAGGGGACCTGGCAGGGTCAGAGGGACACTGGTCAGGGGGCTGTGTCCCCGAGCCCTGGTGGCTGGACAGGGTGTCTGTGGGAGGAAAGCGTGGCAGGAGGGGCAGGGTGGGACGCTGCGGCTCAAGGGAACAGATGTGAGAGCTGAGTGGGCTGAGGTGGCTCAGTTGCTGTGTCCCTCTGGGTAGTTCTGCTTACAGGGAATTCGCTGTTTTATATACAGTGTAACTGTAGTGGATCAGAGGGAGAAATATCTTTTTTCCTCCCTCTCCTGTTTTTGACCTACAAATTCACCCGCTGCTACGTTCCCTTCCCTCTTCTCATCCTAGCAGGATTTGCTTGCTGTCCAGGGCTGTTTTAGGGCAGACTGTGTGCACAAACCTTTATCACAACCTTAGTCCAGTGAAATACTATAAACAAGTTTTAAACTGGACTGTTTGCTCTTATTCTTTGCGGCTGACCAGCTGGAGCTCATCCTAATGATCTGCAGATGGATCTGGGTCCCAGAGGCAGAGCCTGCTTTTCCCACTGTGCTGTGCATGGAGCTTGGCAGAGCTGGTGGATCAGCAGAGTTCCAGTAATCTGTCCCGAGGAGGTTGATTAAATTACTGATTACAAATACTCAGCTGAATCCCCTTGCAAGCAGTCATTGACTTTCATGTAGTTATTAATCTATAATTGTGTGGCAAGTGATTTCTGTGAATACTTTCAACTTTAGGTGATCACTGAGTAGTTTCTGGTACATTTTTTAACGGGTGTTTTTCCTATGGCTACTTGGGAAAGTTTTGCCGATGTTTATCATATAGAAATAATTAACAAATAATGACTAGTGGATAAGGCGTGTGTTCATACACAAATATTCTTTTTCAAGGCAAGACAAAAGAGAACCATTATACAAGAGTCACTGAAAATAAAATCTATTTGGCGTTGCTTGAGAAAATCCAGCAGGGATCCAGCGGGGATCCATTGGGAATCCCACGGGCAGATCCATTGGGGATCCACTGGAGAGGCCATGGCCAGATCCATCGGGAAGCCATCGGTGTTCCATTGGGAATGCTGCAGGGATCCATGGGGATCCACTGGGGATTACGTGGGCAGATCCATCGGGGATCCACCACAGATCCATTGGGATCCATTGGGAATCCTGCAGGCAGATCCATTGGGGACCCACTGGGGATCCATCGGGGATCCACCACAGATCCATTGGGAATCCTGCAGGCAGATCCGTTGGGGATCAGTTGAGGATCCACCAGGGACCCGTTGGGGATGCTGCAGGCAGATCCGTTGGGGATCCACCGGGGATTCATCGGGAATGTCGCAGCCAGATCCATCGAGGCTCCATCTGGGCTCCATCGGTGATGACAGAGGCAGATCCATCGCAGATCCATCGCGGATCCATCGCGGATCCTTCGGGACCCGCCGCAGGTGCCGCGGGCATTGCCGTGCCCAGCGCTGCCCTCGGGCGCCACCAGGCGGCACCGGCGGCCACTGCAGCCCCTCGGGGCCGCCCGGGAACGGGGGCGGACTGGGATGGAGGGAATTGTCCCGGTGCTGGGAGAGGGACGGGGACACAGGGGAATGTCTCGGGCTGGTAGCAGGGAAGAGGGATAAAGAAAAGTGTCTCGTCAGTAGGGATATGGGATGGAGGGAAGTGTCCCGGTGCTGGCAGTAGGGATGGAGGGAAGTGTCCCGGTGCTGGCAGTAGGGATATGGGATGGAGGGAAGTGTCCTGGTGCTGGCAGTAGGGATGGAGGGAAGTGTCCCGGTGCTGGCAGTAGGGATGGAGGGAAGTGTCCTGGTGCCGGCAGTCGGGACATCTGTGCTGGGTGACACATCAAGTGCAGCTCGTTTTTTTGGCATTTTTAGGTTCTTTAGGTTTGCCCTTTAAGCAGGGAGAGGGAACCATGAGCAGCTGTTTGGAGGTTTTCGGGGGCTGATTTTGGTTCCCACTGTGGGCCGTCCCTCCTGCCCGGCTGCAGCAGCTCGTGGAGGGCACCGTGTCCCGAGGAACATCTGCGGGGGGAGCTGTGATGGGTCAGAGCAGAGGGGATTACGTGGGATTCCCCATGACCCTTCCCATTTGGGAATGCACTGGTTTGTAGGGGCATTACAAGGCAGGCCTTGAGCTCTGGAGCTGCCAGAGGAGCTCCTGGGACCATTTGCAGTCCAGCTGTTACTGAATTTCTGCCAAACCTTACCTGGCTTACGTTTTGTCGGATGTGTTTGCCTGGGGAACTTCGCCTTGACTGGCGCTGGCTGCTCACCCGGAGCGCTGGCGTTCCAGGGGAGGCTCCTCTGTGATGAGGAATTAAGGAATTCAATGGGATTTCTCGCCGATAGTGGCACTGATGAAGGGGTTCACTGGAAGGAAGAGAGCCCTGTGGGGAAGCAGGTGGGACAGCCCCTCGCTGAGGATAAGTGGAAGGAAATGCTGTTTTTCCGTTTTCCTAAAAGTCAGGCAGGAACAAAGTCAGGAAGCTGAGAGAGGTCAGCAAAGAGCTGAGGGTCTTTATTGCTCATAAAAGTATTTTATGAATTTTTTTTGTTATTATTTTCCTTTTTCTGATGAAGTCTGAAGGGGTGTCCTTGTGTTGTGTTTGCTGTCATACTTTTTCTGTGGACTAGATTCAGGCTAAATCAGCCTCTGTGACCTGAGCAGACTCTTAGTCATTTCCTTGTAAGACTTGATGACTTCTCGTACAGTAAGTTTGTGATAACTTCTTCAGTGGGGAAAATATCACCTTGGTGATGTCTTTCATTCCAGGAAGTATATGAAGGTAAAACTACCAGAGTTTTATGTCTTACTCTCTCAAACTTGACACATTTATTAAAAAAAAGAAGTTGGAAAGGTGAATAGGTCAGAAAATATTTATTTTTTTTGCATTAGCCCCACCTTAACTGTAATGAAAATAAATATAACTCTTGATTATAGGCAAATAGTATTGTACAGCAGTGTTTTTAGTGTCCCCAGAGCATTTCCCTTGCATGTGACATGTGCCTAGGAGTGAAAATATTTACAATAAATGTATATAAGGTGGATCTGTACTCTGAACTCTAAGCTCCAAAACCCAGCAAGGCTTTCACTCTGGTCATTCCTGGCAGGGGGACAATTCCTGTTCTTGGGCAGGTGTGAGTGCCAGGCTGGTCCCTCCTGGGGCTGTTCTAGGCCCTTGGTGCTGAAAGGAGAAAAGGGAAGAACCCACTTATTGAACAACAAGAGCTCAGAAAAGATGATTTGATTTTCCTTCTGTTTTCATTGGGTTTGCTGTTGAATTCCTCTGTACAGCGTGTCAGGAGTACTGGACTGTTATCAGGTAATATGTGAGAGAATTGCTCTTTCTGTCTCTGAACAGCGGAAATTTGCTTTGATAAGGGGCCTTTGGCTCCCCTGACCTGTCTGGGACACGTGGCAGGGGCCAGGTGTTCATATTCAAGCAGCTTTTCATGGCTGCTTTGATAATATCAAGGATTCTCATCACAAGCCATTATTACATAAAAAATTCTAATGGGATGGGAGTAAAAAGCCTTTATTAAATGGCATGAAATTCTGCATCTGAATGTAATGAAATAATAATTTATGATATATTTTTAGGGATAAGAGATTAAAATGCATATTAATTAAATGATTAATGAAAACCTTTATGAGACTCTCTTCTACAAGTTGCAAGTAGCTGTTTAATCAAATTCTTTCCATGAAAAAATGCATTTCATTATAACATAATTAGCACATCTATTGTGTTTTTAATATAACTTGTACTAAAGTGTGTTTGATCGGGAGTTTGCTCATGGCAATTAGCAGTGAAGGAATTGAACTTTTTTGCTTTATTCCAGGCTTTGTAAATTATAAGTGCTGTATCTGGGGAAAATTGATGTGATTTTTTTTAAGTGCTAGAATAATACTGGGATATTAAGAAGAAATAGGAAGAAATTGTGCTATCCAGAGCTGCAGATTTAGGGGTCTTATTTTTCTGTCACTGATGTGTGACAATGCTGGGCTGGGAGAAAGCCAGAGCTTTTTTGCCCTCCAGAGGGATCCCGCTTGCTCTGTGGGAGCAGACCAGGAGGAGAGGACAGGGTTAGGATTAGGGCTGTGGGGTCTCATCCCTCTTTCCCGTTTGGATGGCACTCACAGACCCCCTGGCACTGGGCATGGGGGTGGCTTGTGCTGACCCAGGGGCTGGGACTTTCTCATCTCCAGTGTCCTTCACATTTAACTCTTGGGTGTGTCCTGTGCAGGGCCAGGAGTGGGACTCCATGATCCTTATGGGTCCCTTCCAACTCCGCACATTCTGTGGTTCTGGAATTGGAGAAGAGTACTTTTCCAATCGGAAAAAAGGGCAGGATCTCTGTCACCATGGTGTTCCCAAATCACCCCAATGCCTGGCTGCTAAAATCCCAACCCTGTGCTTGGAAATGGAATCCTGCAGCCTTGGCAGCCACAAGTCCTCCAAGGCAGAGGGTTCACCCCTGCCAGGGGCACTGCGGGGGCTTTTCTCTTCCTTGATATGTCCCACGTGTGAAACTCATCAATGCACAGAAAATACAAACTTGAGATTCACTTTTATGTAGTAAAAAACCCCCAACTAATGCAGTACAGGAATATAAAAAGGAACTTTACATCTTTCATACAATGGAACTGCATACAGTGTTCCTTAAAACAGCTTAAAAAAACTGATTACAGGTAATACTTAAAAACAAGGATTACAGGTAATTCTATCTGGGTGATGCCTACCAAAGTACTTTACTTACTGCACTAGATAATTTAATAACTTTACCTTTTGATAGTCAATACCTTAATTACTGACAAAAAAAAAAAAAAAACAACGTTTAAACTGTAAGTATTATTAGTTAACATTCTTCATAATACACCAACATGTGGAACCCCAATAGCATAAGATGTTGGCTGGATTAAGAAAGAGAGAATAAACACATTAAAAATAAAACCAGGGCTGTAATCCCAAAGGGTTCTTCTTTTTGATTTGACTGATGAACAGAATCCCACTAATTTTTCCTTTAGTTCATGTTTGAAAATTGGAGTGATTGCATTGTTGATGAGACTGGACATTAGTGTCCCGCCATATATTGTGTTGAACAACTTTTTACAGTAGTGAGGAGTCATGTGAGACCATGTCATGGTACATTGCTATTTCCTGCCAAGAGAGAATTACAGGGGAAGGGAGTGTAAATTAGAGATGACACGAACAAGGGAAAAGCAAAGATGCGAGGTTCCACTATACTGGTTTGGGAAAAAAAATTAAAAAATCAGTGTTATTTGGTTAGCTAGCAGATTTAAATAATTAAATCAACTAAACTAATACCTACAGCTCCAGCAGAGATTCTGCACAGGGCAGTGTCTGGTGGTAGGGCTCTTCTCCTGTTGAAGGCAACAGGAATCTGTGTTGCTGCAAGCCAGAGGCAGGCCATTGTCCTAAGAGACCCGTTTGTCCAAATGTACTTGGCTGAGGAACTTCCCACATGGGAAGTTTCATTCTGGTCATTCTGTGGCTCTTCGTCAACTAAACACAAGCTTACCAGGGACAGAGTGGCTGCAGCTCCAAGGCCTTCCTCACAATTGTGGTTCTTTGATGCAGATGAGTGTGTGGGTGTGTAGCACTCAGGTTTAGAAGCCCACAATATTTTCCTGGGTGGAAAATACTCATTTTACAGTACCTGCTTAGGAAAAAAATCACAACAGTTTCACAGTATTGAGGCCCTTCATTTGTTTGTCCCTGTAAAAATACAACTGATTTAATAATGTTGAATAAAAATCCTATTCAACCTTTTTAGAAATAGAGAGAAATACAGAGAAACCTATATTTCCACCTAGAGATGGAAACATACAGTATTGGAATCTTAACATTCCCCTGATCTCCCCATTTCCTGCCCTGCAGGATATATTCCATTGAGTAACACCCAAATCCTATTTACAGAGAGAAAAAACAATTTTGCTGCTAGCTAGAGCAAATTCTAGCATGCCAGAAAGGTGCCTGAAATCATCACCAGGCTGTTAAAAATGACAGATGAAACCAGATTGGGTGTCTAAAAATCCTGTCTATTTTTATCTTGAGGAACTCGTATATGTAGTAGAAGACTATAAAGCAAAAATAATTAATAGAATGGAGAGAAGGAAAAGACATGCCTCTTTTTGAAAGTGATGGAATAATTTCTAATATTAAGTGATGGACCATATATTCCTCCTCTCCTCTATTGGGTAAGCATAAGTGTGGAATATCAATAAAGATGTTCCAGGAGGGGAAGGCAAAGCAGCCAGCTGGAGGTCCAGGGGGTTTGAACATCCCTTCCCAACACACTGAACCTCTCCCACCCAGCCCATGGTGACCTTGGATGTGTGTTGATGAAAACAGGACAGGAGGAGAGGAATGAAGGAGAAACTGGGGAGAAAACCACTTTAAGTAGTCTATTCAGATAGGGACAGAAGGTGCGTCCTAGAAGACTTGAGCAGGTCAAAGAGCAGCAATTTTGGGGAAAAAAAGTGAATGTTAGCAAGGACAGCAGTGCTGGGGACGTTAATATACATGGCCTGTGTGTGTCTTTTTAACCCTACTGTTGTCAGGCTGTTTTTCATGTCTGTTTGAAATCCTAGGATGGCATGAGGGAAGAGCTGGGAGTTCTTCCTTGGCCATTGTCCGTCTCTTGAGGTCTATCTGTAGTGGGAGGAAGAAAATTCACAACTAATTTGAACTTAATACACAAAATCTTCACTGGGTTCTGATCCATACAGCTCAGCTAACATTTTAAACCTGGGACCCCAGTCATTTAGGAAGTCGTAGTCAATGTCTGAGTCTGAGGAGCCTGATTGCAACGAGCTGAGAGATTCTGCGATGGACTCGGCCCCTTCGTAGCCGTAGATGTGAAGTGTGTCATAGGGCAGCAAATCCCTGTCGTTGTCGGCTTCGTTCTTCTTCTCCTCAATCATTGTTTCCATTTCTCCAGCACCAGAAGTCATATTTCCAGGAGGCTTTTGGACTTGTGCATACGGAGAGGGAGCTGCCTCTGGCTTCATGCCGTTCTTGCGGACGGAGTTGAGCACGGACACGTCGTAGCTGGTGGTGTCCATTTCCCCACCACCTTCCTCATCATATCTGACCAGCTGCTCGTGGATCTCTGCCACGCTCCTCCCAAGGCCGCTCAGATCCTTCTTGTGCCTGTTTCTTAGAAGAAGCAGCACTGCAAGTACTGCAAAGAAAATTTCAGTGAGCACGTGTCAGGAGAGAAGTAGGGCAGTGAAACAAATTGCATTTAAGATATATAACAGTCTGAAGTGTTTTTTTTTTCTTTTTTGGAGTGATTTTTTAAACATATATTTATTGAAAGAGTAGTTGGAAATACTGTTGCACTGTAGGATTTCTGTGTTCTTGAAGGAGTTCAGTCTGGACAGGAACTGCACACCTGACTCTTGAGCTGGAATCACAAGTACAAGTGCATATTGTCACAAGTTCATTGAACCAACTACTGCCTTGTGTTGGCAAATCTTTTAATGCCAAGCACCAAATGCTACTTACATGGTGCTTGCAAAGGAGACCAGGTCTCAAGCAAGAAAAAGTGCTGTGCCTTCTCTGATAGATTTCAAACGCAGCAAATAGGTACTGGTGTGCTGATTTGTTCCAGGCATATTTATATATGTACGTTCACTGTACTGTTTAAAGGGTTTCCAGACTAGTTCAGCCTTTGGAAACAGAAATCCTATTGTTATTGCCGCAGCACACATTTCCTGTTCTGTAGCTGCAGGTGAGCCTGGCAGCAGTAAATCAATATATTATGCTTATGTGCAATAACCTCTCCAGTGACTCAGCCTGCCCAGTGGAGGGAGCAGCTTTGTAGCTGAGCTGTGTAACACACCAAATAGGAAGAGCACGTGAGATGAATCAAACAGTTACAGCATTTCTGGCTTTGTGACCATTTTATAGCCACAAAGCTTTCACAGGTCACAGTTAAGAGAGAACAAAACATTTTAAAGCAGAGAACATTGCACAGGTCATTACCAATGATAGTGAAGATGCAGATGAAAATGGCCACTAGCGCTTGTATGCTGACTCCGACCTGCTTGGCTCTTTCCTCACAGAAGGTGAAGTCGCCTTTCTCGTTGCACTTGCAGACGCTGATGACGAGAGTATTCGTGCTGCTGAGCTTGGGTGTACCACTGTCTGAGATGATGACAGGCAGGTAGTGGATTTTGGCAACTTCACGATTAAACTGTCCGTATTTGACAGTGATATCAGCTGTGTTATCTGGAAGAAGCAATGACACCTAATTACATGATAATCTCTGCCAGATTTTCCTTATAGATTACCAGTCGGTTGGTGCATCTTCCCCTTAGACAGAGCCAGAGACCCCAGTGAAACTTGGGCAGCAAAAAACAACTCTTTTTTTTTTTTTTTTCTTTTTTCAGTATGTTAAGCTTTTAAAAATAAACGTTCCTTAGCTCAGCTAGACCAGTGCTAGGTCACTGCTGCAGCTTTTCTCCCCTGAGTCCCAGTGCCCCACTTTGAGTAGCTGAGAGAGGCATTGCAGGGATACCCTACCATAGTTCTCAACCAGGGAGAAGTTGCTGTCTTCTGTGGCCAGGGAGTAATTGAAGTACGCTCCGGATGATTGTTCATCCTTGTCAGTGGCTGAAATCCTGACGATTACCTACAAAGAGGGAAGAGGTCACAGTGTGCAGTGTATGTTGCCTCCAGTGATAAAACCATGCAGAGTGTTTAAGTCAGAGCTGGGATGTGTATCCTGGGGAACCCTTCAGTCATGGGCAGGACACAGATATCTCATGATGCTCCTCTTCAAGTTCTTTCAAGGCAAGCAATTTCTTTGTAGGTCTTCAAAAAGATCAGTTTTGCCTCTTCAAATTTGGTGTAATGAAAGCATAAAAAAAGCCTTATGCTCTTTTTAAAAGGCATAAGGATTGTTTAAATGTCTAAGATGGCTTTTTTTCTCCAGTGTCCAACCTCCTTAGGGGTGTGATTGTCATCCTTGGAATGCCACTGAGGCTGCCACTCCTGAATGAATCCTTGGGTTTTTAAACCTCAACCTGGCATAGATTAGATGTATAAAATAAAAAATAAATGTGTGTGATTATGTCCCAGAAGTATTTTAAAAATCCAACTAAAGGTGAAACTTATACCTTGTGTGTTCCATTGGATTCCCTCAAAGAGTCCAGACTGTGACAAGGTCTCTTAATTAAACAGATATTACATATGTGGGGCGATGTCCTGGTTCTGGCCCAGACCCAAAGGTTATTTGATACCCTCTTACATCATTGCCAGGGGGCAGGGCAAAGGGATTCTCTCACACCCCAGAAGAAAGGGGCATTCTTTACCAGCGGTGGGTGGAGGGTCTGGCCACTATTGCTTTTCCTTGTCCTGGCCTTGGTGAGCATTTTGTGTGTTAATTACCCTCTCTTCGTACACTTTCACAATTAGTATTGTTGCTATTACTCTTTGTTTTCATATTTCATGGTTGTTTCCAGTAAACTGTTCTGATCTCAGCCTGTGATCTTCGTGATTTTTGCCTCAAGCTGGAGGGGGAGAGGGAAGTGAGTGCTGTGTGGTTTTGATGGGAGCACTAAATTGGGAATACCATCCCTAAACAACAGCAGCCTTAATTGGTGCCCAATGCAGAGCATGAAGGGTTGAGATAACAACAGATCTGCCCAAAGCAGGTTGGAAACAAATTTGATCTAAGCATTTGCTGTAATAAGTTCTAACCTGTTGGCTTCAGGTATCACTGAACAAGAGAAATGGCCAGCGCTCCCCACTGACTGCTGGATGGTGCCAAATGTTCTGCGGGGCTGGATGGACTGACGGGAAAAGGCCAATTGACAGCACAGAGGGAAACGCATCTGGGCTGCTGAATGTGGCAAGACAAGGGAGAGAAGGTGGCTGTGGAAGTCCGTCACGTAGGCAGACTCATACCCAAGAGTTGGGACAATGAGGAGCATCCCAACAAAGGCCAGGTGAGTTGGGCTGCCAAGATTAAAGTGTCTCAGGAGGGTCTGGACTGGCAACACAAGGGAGAATTGTTTCTGACTTGGGGGGCCCAGGATGCCTCAGGTCTTCAGGGAAGAGATGCAACATTCAGATAGGCTCCTGCTCGAGGGGTGGATTTATCCATGAGCACCATCTCCCAGGTCACCCATAACTGAAACATATGCTGCAATAAAGGGGCCAAGCTGGTAAAGCTCCTGTGGGATGGGGGATGATGGTACAAATACAAATATTGGAAGGCCTGGCAGATGGATCCCATCCCACTCCCTAAACCCACCCAGGGAAGTGGTTCATGCTGACAATGGTGGGAACAAGCCCTGGCTGGCTGGAGTTGCCCCCTGTGCCTCACAGCACTGCCCGGAACACCATCCTGGGCCTGGAAAAGCAAGTCCTGTGGGGACACGGCTCACAGAGAGAAGTGAGCTGGACAACAGGACTCATTCCAAACCAGCCTCATGGAACCTGGGCCAGAGAGCTTGGGATGGAGTGGGGAGAAAGTTGAGCGGTGCAAGGACTGTTAAAAACCACATGGAAAGCAATGGAGGGGGGGACCTTCAAGCATTGGGATCTGCATTTAGCAAGGGCCACCTGATTAATCAACACTGGAGGCTCTAGGCGAGCTGTCCCTGCCCAATCCAAACCTCCATGTACTGCAGAGGTGGATAAAATCCCCATGATGCATGTGAGGAATGTGTGAGGGAAGACAGTTTGGGTCAGTCCTGCCTCAGGTAAAGGCAAACCCACTCGTGGGATTGGTTTTGCTCATGGACATGGGTGCACTCGGTGGGTGATGCAGAGAGCCAGAGAAACACGATGCGTCCCTTCAGGGGATTGGACTTTGGGGTGAGAATAGTCTGTAATGATGAATGTACAGTATTGGTTGCTGAATGACACTGCCACTGTCTGTCCTCACTCCCACGACGGTGAGGGTGGGCTGTTCCAGACACACCAGCTGAGAGCTCCTGATGCAGCCGGGACCAGCCGACAGCACAGCAGCCCTCCTGTCCTGGAGGACACCCAGGAACACTAAATGAGGGAGTACCATCCTTAAACCATGACACAAAGTCTCTTAATTAAACAGATATTACATGTATGGGTTGAATATTTGTGTCTGAGGCTAAACATGTAAATCCAAAATACCAACACCATTTGTGCATGCACATACGTGCACTCTGGTGACCACTACAAACATGTTACACACAGCAATGTCTCTCTTACTCTTTTGAATTGGTTTCCTTCTCAGTATCACATATTTGCGTGATAGAACTGAATTGCTGATTTTTGCTCTACAAAGCTTGACTGTCCTTCATGGCTCAGCTGTTAATGCATGGACAGACTTGAGAGCCTGGAGGGAGAAGAGCAGCAGAGCCCATGTGTGTAAGTAGATAAAAGTCAATATTTCAACTGTGTAATATCCTTAAGAGATATTCCTGCCCACTGGTGTTCGGGAAGTCACTAAAATGATCGGGTGTTTCAATATAAAAAGTGAGACTAACTTTTATTAAAAGACATCTTTCGCTTGAGCTTATAAATAGTAATTCAGGTTTCAGGGAAAAATTCTCCCTCTCACCTTTCCTGGAGCAGCATTTTCACACACTCTGGGTTCCTCAGGATAAAAAAGTTCTGGAGCATTATCATTTTCATCTTTAACTATCACATGAACGTGGGCATGTGATTCTCTGTCGGAAAGACGTCCTAAAATGACAACAACAGTACAGGTCTCAGATGCCTGGACCCCCAGGGCTGTCTTGACCCCCCTTTCCACTCCCTGTGCCCACCCCTGTGCCTCCTGCATGACGAATATGGAGAATTTCTAGCTCCATCATTAATTTAAACTTTGACATTTAGATATTTTCCTACAAAATTTTCCTAATGGGCCAAATCATGAAGGATCTTTGAGGATTAAGATGACCCATATGAAGCTTTTGGCTTCCTGATTCTTCACACCGTGTGGTTATGGGAAGATTTGGAAGATTATTGTGCAAATCCTGAAGCATCCCTGTCATATGTAGCTTAGTAGGAACAGCCTGCCAGGTTGTGGCTCTCTTTTTTGGTAAGCTACAGCCCTGCTGGAAAGATTTCCCTTGATTTCTTTCAAGCAGGGAAGTGGATGGCACTTACCATCTTCAAGGATTTCCTGAGCTGCCACAGTGATGTTGTATGAGGAGCTGAATTCTCTGTCCAAGGGCTTGGCAACTTGAATAATTCCGTTGTTGGATACCCTGATATAGTCTCCGTTAGGACTAGCTCTTCGCCGAGTATATCTGGTTTAAAATAAGACATGTCAATGCAAGGGGATAATACTGTGTTTCACTTCATTTCCTTCTAGTGGAAGGTCACAGAGTTCTTATGTGACAAATTACATTAATATCTTGACCGGGCGTGCTGAGAAATTTCCCTAAAACTATGCAAAAATGAAATACATCTGGCAGAAGAATTTCCAGATTATTGTGCTTTGCTGTTTCAGAAGTCTATTTTCTTCTCCAGGCATGTGCTTGAGAGAGTTCTTACAATAAAAAAAATATAACACTAAATTATAACCATGTGAAGATATCCAGGATTGTGCATTTTCCCCTAAATGCGCAAATGTTTCATCAGTAAGTTCATGTGGTAATTACATGGATAAGTGTAATTTATGTTCGATTTTTTATTACCATATATATGGTGTGTATGGTAAGGTTGCAGTGCTGGAAGAATTAAATTGGATATTTTGGCTTTTTGATTGAGATGCAGATTCTGAAAAACGGGGCCAAAATCTCTGTTCTTTGTCACATTCTTGGCATGATTGATAAATTCTTCACTTTAAAACAGAATTCCTAAAGCTGGTGGTGATCTTACCTGATTTGCCGTTTAGCTGCGTCAGGGTCATATGCCATAACTGAATTAAATCTATTTATGCTTGGATCATTTTCCATTACTATAAATTCATATGGTAGGTTGATGAAGACAGGAGGCTCATCCACATCAGTGACTTCAATGGTGACTGTTGCAATGCTCTTCGAGCCTCCAGCTTTAAAATACCGAAGATTAACGGTAGGATCTGTTGCTTCAATGTCAAACCTGTATTCTGTTACTTTTTCATAGTCCAGGGGCTAAAAAAAAGACAAATGCAGATATTCTTTCATTGGCGGTGTCTAAGAAAACACTGCATTAGCTACCTGTGCAAATTTAAGCTCTGTGCTCTAATTCATGTTTGGAAATATTACCAAATAGCATCTTGGCTGGACTCAGCAGAGAGCATTTTCCACCGGAACTTCTCCGCCACAGCATGGCTCGAACAGCCCCTGGTTTGGAACAGATTCATCCAGTATTCTAAATTCAGCAAGTATTCCTTGGTTTCAATAATTTTGTTTTTATAATCCTGTAACTACCCAAACTTGGTTAGCTCTTTCCCTCCAAGGGTTGGGGACCAGGTTCTGTCTTGGCAAGGCTTCCTGAAGCCATTCCAGGCAGACTGACAATAGCTGGGGCTTTTAGTGATAAATGACATCCTCTTCCCTGTTTTTTCCATTGCCTGAGATTACAAATGGAGTCACACAATGGGAGGAAGGCTGGGAGCACGGGCAGTAGGATCTATGGCTCATTGCAGAGTTTGGGTCCCTTTGAAATTCTAAAAACACTGTGAGATCCACAAGAATTAATTGCGGTGACTCTTTTTCTCTTTGAGCAGACATTGCAGATGGAAGTGATAGTGCTTATCTAGCAGCTGAAATTTTATCTCACATAGCTGCATATTTAAAATTATGACACTTCCACGGACAAAATCACATTCCAAAACAGAGGGGTGAACTTTGGCCACTCCGTGTTAAAAGCAGAGCTGATCCCAACGCCCCCAGTGAGTGTACGTGTGGGGACTCCAAGCACTGCACTCCCCAGGTGCTGGGAAGCCCAGGGAAGGGCTGCATTAGGTGAAGGAAGCCACTTACACCTACCGTGGGCTGAGGACTTCACTGCCAGTCTAGAAGAACTGGTACTGTTTTCCCTGAAAGTTTTCTCTTCTTAATGACATTTCTAGTCTTACAGAGATATATTTGGAAGTAAAAAACACATTCCTGCCGATCTGAGGATTACAGGAGGTGATTTATAGTCCTCCCTCCTCTTTTTTTTTTAATGGTAAGTCAATGAAATCGATCTTGGTTTGGCAGTGTCCTGCATAATGCAGGAAAGTCCCTTGGTGAAAATAAAGCAGCTTTGAGAATTTAAAAAAACCAAAGAACAAACCATAATAAAGGCTGAGCCTTCTTAAGAAGTTACAAGAAAATAATGGGGAAGCCCTTAAAACACCCTGAGGAGAGTAAAGGAGCTGTGGCTCAGGTGGGAGCAAGGGCCAGACTGTAAAGAGCACTTTTAGAAGAGTGGTCAGGTGGACTTGTTCACATTTTCTGCTCTGGTTTCACTTGGGCTGCAGAACAGAAAGATTCTTTGACAGGGTCATTTGGTTCAACTCTTAAAATCACGGATTCTTTGAAACACTCAACTCTCTGAAGTTTGAGGAGAGCCCAAAGTGTGTCACCTGAATATCTGACCTAGTCCCCTTTGCACTCTGCAGTAATTCTAGATGTCTTTCAGGAATGGAGGTTACAGTGAACTAGAAATCACCAGCTCTTCTTCTCACAGAACTTACAGAGCAGATGTTCAGGATCAACATATTTCATGTCGACTTCCAGGCATTTCCAGGTTTCCTGCTGCTAGTGCTAAACCAAATCAAACACTTCTGTGAAAAAACACAACAATCATCTTTGTGACTGGGAAAAGTACCTTCTTTGGCCTAAGGATTCCTTCATTCGTGTATGGATTTGCTACGATTTCAAAGGTGTCCCTGTAGTCTCCTCTGACAAAACTGTATCTTGTGTTTCTGTGCTGTGGTTCGTCGATGTCTTCTACTTTGACTCTGCCAACTTCTCCTCCTACTGAAATGTTTTCAGGAACTTTAAAGTGAAATGATGCTATTAAAAAAAAAAAAAAAAAAAGAGAGAGACTTAGAGAGTGTTTATACGGAAGATAGAACTTAGTTAAAAATATTCCTGCTTTACAGATGTATGGAAAATTATTTCATTGAGAATTCAGCATTGTTTGTCTCTAAGACAGTGCTTTGAAGTAGTTTTTTTCGAAGTGTAAATAATACCCCAAATTGTCAAGATCTTGTCCAAAGTGATGAAATGAATACTGATTTTTGTTTTCTGCTCTAGGGGTGCATTGCCCAGGAAATGTAACAAGGGCCAAAATACAGAAGACCTTCTGAATATGTAAAATTCTTTGGGCCATTTTTAAGGACATTTGAATTGTGCAGCACCATGACCTGAATTCATTTTAGTTGTGCCAACCCTTGGTTTCCAAGTGGTCCAGAGGTTGCATTACACTCACAGTGTTTGAACACTGGGAAATTGTCATTGATGTCGGATAAAGTGATGATGACTGTGGCTGTGCTGGAATCCCCAAAAGTTCCTGGAGCATCTTTTGCTTTAACAATGATTTCGTATGTTGATTGAGTCTCTCTGTCTAAATCAAACCTTGCTGTAGAAATCACACCTGTGAAAAAAATAACAATGAATATGTTTAGATTTTGCATGTCCAACATCTCTCAACTTTGATGGCAAGTTTTTATCTTATGCCACGCATTCAGTTTTAAGTAGAGTCTTCACAGTGGTATTTTTCTAAGGCTAGAAATGTTAGAAATCTTTCTGCATGAAGGAATATTAGGAGATTTTGTACAATATAGTCCTTTAAACTGATCTTTGCTGCCTAGAACAAAGTCTGACAATGTCTAAACTCAGTCACTACAGGCTCTAGAATTTGTCTGAGCACCTCTTTACCTGCATTGTTTGCTCTAGAAGACTAGTGTGCTCACAAGACATACTGACAGTATTTTTAAAACTGGGCAAGATTTAAGCAGGAAAGTTGAGGAAAGTGAATGATTTTTTATTATTGAATGCTGCTTCAGAATTCATGTATTCCCTTTTCCTATTTGGCCGAAGGAACGGTATCTCTGCCGATCTGAAAACACAAACTTCTCTTAGGTCCTGACTAGTCTTTTCATCAGTGGGAAAAAATGACAATTTACCTCCTCATTTCGTTCATGGCACCCGGTCTCCTGACTTTATTAGTTCATTTCCAGATGCAGGCAATGACATTGTGTGGGTGTGAATGAAACATCTTTCTAAATCATGGTTAGAATTATATTTTTGAATTATCATCCCCCTTTTCCAGAATGGAAAAGGCTTAAAACTGTGTCTTGTTCAAGGGGTAAGGTAAGGACAAAGTTGTGGCAAGGACATTTGTGTATCTGACTTACCAGAGTCATCAATGGTGAAATATTCACCTCCTTTAATGACTTGGTAGGTCACCGTGGCATGACCTGCAACTGTTGGGTCATCAGCATCTACAGCTGTCACTTTGGTCACTGAGGTTCCTGGAAAAGGATTTTCAAAGAGCATATTTAGTATAAATTATGCATTTCAACCAGAGATATGAAGGAATATGAATGACAGAAGAACATACCTGCTGGTGACATTTCTGGGACAGATCCATTGAACACTTTTTGTACAAACACAGGGACATTGTCATTGATATCATGAACCCTGATAATGAATTTAGATGGGGGTTCCAGTGACTGGTTGTTTCTTCTGTCAATAATGAGAGCTGTCAGCTCATACTCCGCTTTCTTTTCCCTGTCAAGCCTCTCAAAGGCATAAACATCACCACTGGTTTCTTCCACTTTGAAAATGGTGTTGGCATATTCCCCTTCAATAATGTACTTAGCGTTGCTGTTACTCACACTCGATGTGATCTGCAAGGAAAGCACAATTCAAAGAGATAAAAGGGGTTTTGGCTTGTGGGTGCAGCACAGTTTCTCCCAGAAGACACACACAGAGCCAGGACTCCTTCGGTTCTGCTGGAAATGGAATGGCCAGCACGACTTTCACTGTCACCTGCGGTGTTACTGAACTAAAGCCCCACAACAGCTACAACACGTGGGGTTATGGGGTCAAACTTGCCCCCACACTGAATCTTGCTTGCTTATGTATCAAGCAGTGTTTTTTAAATCTTATCTTCTATTTCCTAAAGATATAAATTGTCCGTGCAGTCGACACTTACAAATCATTAACTTCTTTATGTCTGATTTAAGACGCACAAGCTACTCTTGTTTGCAAGTAACTTTCTGACCCCACCGAGGTTTTTTCTCAGGTCTCAGGGTTACAGGAGCAAAGCTGTGTTCACAGCTCCTGACATTATTCAGCATTAGTCTCTTTTCCTGAGCATTTAGCAGAATTCCTGCTGTAGCTGACGGCTTTCCTGTGTTTAGTCACATGCAAATTTTTAACAGTCAGTCTTCAGGCTCATGCTATGACAGTAAGGTTAAATTTCACCCCATAGATTTGAAAATTGAAGATCATATGCAATGACAAAGGGGGGGGGGGGTTAAAAGGAATGAACATAAATGAGTTTTAAAATTTAGTTTGATTTGATTCCAAATGCTTTTGCACATTATTTAATCTAAAAATCATCTGATGATTCGATACCTTCACCCATATAAGGACACTGATAGAAGGTTTAAACCACAATTCTCCACACACTATATCAGCATTCTTATTTCAGCAAGCTATTTATCAAGGATTGCTGGGTTTCACCAAGAATTTCTAGTCTTTTGTTACTGATGTTATCACAGATTTCAGCTGATGAGTATTCAGCATTTGATTTATCCCGTAGTTGTCATTTACTGTTGAACGTATTTTTAATTTCAGTTTTCTATGTTGAAATGTGTCCTTAATATTTCCTTCCTTCATTCCACATCCTTAACCCTGCTTTTGTCTGCTGGGGCTGCTGCAGAGCAGTTCACAACTGTGGAGACAAGTAACCTCCCCTTGTCTCAGAGATGGAATAGGCTGTGCCTTCTTTCTCGGTTTTTATGGACTTACTCAGTGTGAAAAGCGTAGCCTTTCCTAATGCTGAGGATGAACACACAAAGGAGATCATCCAAGGCTGTGAAAGATAAAATCAGAAGGTATCAGCGTATTGCTGCAGCTGCCACTCAGTTCTGCTGCTGTGGCCTCTCTCTAAAGGGTTTATGGGGTGTTCGGGGCTGCCGATGCCCCGACACAGCCCTTGCAGAAGCCGTCACAGGCATGCTGCTCTACAAAGGGAATGACCCTTGTCTAGGACACCTCCAGGACTGGAAGGGCTCTCAGTCTGGGGCTGAACTGGGCTGAGGTGAGACGGACGTGCCCTGTGTTAGTGGAGAGCACCCCGTGGGCTCTTTGCTTCTCCCTCGTGCTGATGCAGAAAAGCTGTTCCGCTGCGCCGAGACAGCCTTGGCAGGTGGGGTGTTGGCCCTGGGAGGAAAACACACAACTGCATCTGGCAGCACATCTGTGTCCCAGTGTGAGAGGTGGCACTGGAGGAACTTTGTGTGGGTGACACGCAGTTAATCACAGGAGTTTTTGAGCACTGCCCTGAAGAAAATGAGTTTGCAAATAGGTCAGTGCTCATTATTATTTTAAAAATTATTTTCTTTCACTTTGTGAAACAATTGTTTTGATTGTGTAACAGTGTTCCTAAACATAACACTTCTGTTTAGTATCCAGATGTGAACTGTATGTTTTTTAATGCATGCTTTTATTTGCTGACCTCTGAGATTTCTGAAAGATTCTCCTGCTGCCAGAAAAACGCTGACACAGACCAGGCACCAGCCTTCCTTCCCAACCTGCACACAATGTTCCTGCACTGAAGACGCTCCATACAGGCACAAAAATTTCCCCCCAAATTTATTTGTATTCCTCAAAAGAATTGGAATCCCTTTGACATGGTTATTGATTTATTCTTTGCCCAGGATTTTAACAGGTTGATAAGTAGGCATTGAATCCCACTCTATTCCCTTTTTCCTCTCCTGCCCAGACTGCGAACAAGCAATGCTTTCCAGGCTCCTCATTTGCTGCTGTGTCTCTGAGCATCCCCTGCTGCCAGGCGGCTGCTTACCTTGCCCACATGGTGTGGCAACGGCGTATCAATCTCTTCTTTGATGTGCATTTGGTTCCATATCCAGGCCCTCCTCAGCCGTTTATGGCTGGCGTTGTTTGAGGGAAGGTCTGGCGGTTTTTTCTGACTGTCTCTGTCAGCAAATGCCAGAGCGAAGAGCAGTGAGAAAAGTAGAATGTTGTGGTCCATCTTCTGCAGCCTAGAAAGTAATATAAAAATGAAAATATACAACTAACAACAGAATCAGATTAAGCAGAGAGAGTACACGTAGAACTGCAAATAGACATTCTTCCTACAGGGAAGTTTGATTATTTCTTTGCTTTTGCCTTAGCATCAAAATTTGAAGCGTCAGGCTTCTTCCTTCCATGAAACAGTTTTATCCATAAAAAACAACAAACAATATTTTAATGGAAAAAAGAAAAAGTGTTTTGAAAGCTGGTATAAAAGTGACTTGAGTGCCCACCGTTACTCTGAGGAGCAGAGCCAGCAGCCAAGATCCCCATGGACAGGGCAGCCCATGGCACCAGGGCTGGGCCAGGGCAAAGTTTGTCTTAACCTCACTGGAAATGGAATGTTCCAGATCAACAAACCCAAATGCAATGTTTTGACATGCCCTGGCACAAAATATGCTGTAGTCAATACATTCATATGGAAAATATTGATTTAAAGTAAAATCGGGGTGAGGATTTTTGTGGAAAAAGTGATTTGTGTGAAATTTTCAATCAATTCCAAGTACGACAAAGCAAATTGCCATCCTCAAAGAGCTCTTTTATTGATTTGATACCTTGTCTATTGAAACTTTTGAAGGCACATATGAAGTTTCGTTATGCCCTGTTCTCAGACTTTACCATCTACAAAATGATAATTTGTCAAATGATTCTCAGGTGCAGCCATATTTTTGCATCATGCGTTAATATTAGTAAACTTTAGGCTCCCTGACTTCCATATCAGATTGAGCCGTTACTTTAATGTAGTAAAGCTGATTAATTATCTTACTAAATTTCCCTTTTCCAATAAAAAGGACTGTCAGAGAAATGTAACACTAAAGTAATCAGACTTTAAATTGCACATAAATGACTTTCCATTAGCTTTTAGGAGCTGTCAGTGTGCACATCAAAAATAAACCCGTTAATTGTGATGAGAAGTTGACATCACACAGGTTGCTACATGCAAGATTAAATTAATATTTTCATCAGGAAGGTGCTGAGACATTTCCAGAATTACTCTTTGGTAACCAAGCAATCAGTGTTATCCCATGGTGCAGCATCGTTGTGAGGAAAAATATTTAATTTACCACAAAATTTTGCTTTCCTGCACTCCTTCCCTGCCACACATTGTTATACATAAGCTGAGGAACATCCCTCCTTTGTGGCTGGGGAGGAAGTGACTGAATAAGGTGGCTTTGAAGTCACTTTTTAGTAGCAAAGCTGTGTTTAATACAGTTTTCTGGATTCAAACAGAACTTTTGATTTAGCTAGTTTTTAGTATTTTATGCATTTGAATATTTTTAGAAAAATGAGTAATATTTAGGTGTTTATGTTTTATTTGTGTACACGTACACTTTACAGCTGGAAACTGGCAGGCAGTGATGTCATTCTGTTGGGATCGAGTAATTTTGTCATTTACCCATAAAATTACAAAACACAGTGACCAAAGGAAACCAGCTGCTTGGTGGTGACTCGGACAGGCGGTGCTTTTGCCCAGACCAGGCTGGGGTGTTTCCAAAGTCCTTTTCTCTTTTTCTCTGGCGAGTGGAGCTCTGCTGCTCTTTGGAAGCTTGGCCGTGAATGCAGAATGTGCTGACTGAATCTTTTAAAATCTGTTTGCATTTCAGCTGCAACTTCAGCTGCCCCTTTCGCTCAGCAGATCCATTTTGTCTTCTTAGATCTGAGGTGGCTTCACTTCCTGTAATTCCTCATTAATGGATTCCTTGTTAACACTTGCCCAGCCTCCTTGGAAGGTTAATACTCCTTTGTGAGAAGCTTGGCTTGCCCTTTGGTACCCACTGTGGGTCAAACACAGGTTGAGACGGGAGAACCTCCTGTGAGAAATGATTCCTGCTTGGCCTTTGGCATCTCTCAGACCTGCTCCTTTTGGCAGAGGTGACGCTGTGAGCACACTCACATTTTGCCTGCCCTTCTCTGGGGACGTTTGGGGTGCTCTGCTCCATGGGACAGGTGGCTCTGAGGACAATTCCTCCAGGATACCATGCAAGTTTTCCATTGAGCCCGTCAGTGAATTCATCACAGTATTTAAGAACATCCTTTGTTGTGCAGACATTTCAGGAGCAGCGAGTGGATGAGGGCACTGTCCTGGGGTGAGGGCCACCTTCCATGGATGGTAGCCCAGGACAGGATGTACTAAGTGCTCTCTTTTCTGGCCTTGATCGTTTTCCTTCCCAGCAGATCTCATTTGAAATGCCAGAGGCAGCAGCAGAAGAGGGATATTCCCATGCCTGAGCAGGAGAATGCATTCCCATGGAGCCACAGGAGAGAAAGTTCCTGAGGGATGACAGGTGGATGGAGGGATTGGCTTTTCATTTCTTCTCATGCCTGCTGTGGCAGCAGGGACCGAGGAGGGGAAACCAGTCGCTGCCCTTCGGACAATGACGGCGGTGGCCACAGGCTCCCGGCGCAGGGCCGTGCCCACCCTGTGCCACGTGGCTCTCCCTGGGTGCTGCCAGGAGCTCCCTGCCCTGCTCCCCCCAAATGTACCGTCCTGTCATCCCTCTGGCCCCCACTGATAAGCCCAACCATTCAAATGTCTTTCAATTTAAGCAGGGACTATAAATATTCCCAAAAGTTAGAAGGGGAATTGTTTATTCCAGCGGCTGAGTTTCTTACATTGCCCTTAAATTTTCTTTCGGCAAATGATGAGTTTTCCCCACCCATATTATTCATTTTATGTGTTGAATTATTTTAGCAAATAAGTCTTGGTCTGCGGGGTACTATAGACAGTTAACTGAGAAATTCTGGTATTCAAAGTGATTTATGGGACACATGGCTCATACAGTGCAGTTTCTTCTCCCAGACTGGGAGCAATTATTAAAAAAATATCGGGTGGAGATACCGACAATACTGTACTAATTAAAAGTTTGCATTTTACAAGTTGTTTTGGTAAGTAATCAACTGTAAGGGTGATTAACAGCTAATATAAACAAGGTCTCCATATAATGAAAACGCACCGGATAAAATATTCTTATGAACATTTATGGCTTTTTTCCTGGTATTTGCCTCTCGCCTCGTTTACGTCGCACTCTAAAAGTGTATATTAATGCTCACGCAAGGTTAGTTTAGTTTTCAGAGAAATTAGTTCTATGCTCACATGTTAAATAGAAGTTAAACTAGGTTTCTGTACTTTGGGAAATGCAGAGACAGCTCCATCTGAAATGATGTAATTTTCTGGTAGATGAGATTAAAATCTTATGCTTATCTTTGAGAATTTTTCAGCACCCAAAAAACCTGCATAGTGGTAGAGTAGTGATAATGAACATCCTGAGAGAGAAATTCCCTTGAAGAGGCTATCATGCACCAGAAAAGAAATCCATTTTAAAAGGCTTGAGTCCATGTTGCTGAGATAATTTGCATATCTCATTGTCAGGAAGGCTGGCAATGAAAGATTATTGTTGCTTACACTATCTTGGTTGGAATCTGAACGATGTAAATGAAAATGAAAACCCCCACGTTAAAAATTAGGATTTCACAGGGTAGACAGCACTGCACATTTTTTCAGATGCAAAAACTATACTCTGCTACCTTATCTAAACAGCTCCAAAATTGCTATGCTCAGTCAAGCCACGGTAGACGAGGAGAGCAGGATCTGACCCAGTGTCCAGTAGCACAGTGACATTAATTTCTCATCTCAGTGATGTGTAAGACCCAAAGGAAATGTGTGAGTGCAGTGAGCCCCAAGAAACAGAAAGTTAGAACACCAGACACAGGAGGGGGATAAAGGACCTTTTTTTCTTTGCAATGCCTGTAGTTTTGGGAAGGAGGAAAACCATTATTAAAAGAAAGTAGCCCTCACAATACTTAGTGCTGCCTTTCAGGGGCTGTACATGGCTGTGCAAACACAAATTGATAAAGCTCCTCATGCATCTGTGTAAAGTCCCACAACCACATAAAAAGCATCATCCCTTTGAAAGGTGCATTTGAAACCCAGAGGACTTAAATGAGTTTGTGGTCTCCTGTCAGGGGACCAGGGGCAGCAGTACCAACAGCCTCAGGCTTTGTTCATTTCATAATTAGCCAAGATTGCTCTAACCAGGTTCTATCACCCCCTGAGAAGCCCTCCCAGTGACCACGTGTGTCTGGTTCTCACCTTCCCTCCAGGTTCTCCTTGGCACCTGTGTGACTTCTGTCTCTGCTGGGGCTCCCAGTGGGCTCCCAGTGACAATGGGAACTGGGGCTGGGCTTCACACTGCAGTGACACCACTCAAAAAGGCTGTCTAAGTAAATCCTGCAATCTTTGACCTGGAGTAATCTTCTTTTTTTTTTCATTTTCAGATGCAGGTTGTTCGGGGTGGTTGCCCAGTGTTTCTCTCCATGCTGTCACATGTTCTCAGCAGTGAACAACGATTAAAATAGGCCTTTCCTGAGAACACTGCGCTGCTTTTTCCTTTCTGGATTATTGGGCTGATTTAAATGGGCCTGACTACCTGGTGTGATATTTTTGATTGTCTTTATGGCAATTTTATGCATCTGAGAAGTGGTTTCCACTAAGGAGTCTGGAAGGCAAATGCCTGCCTGCAAACTGATTCTGAAATGACATTTGATATGCACGATAGTACCTTTAAGTAAATAACCCCTCTGATAACTAGACAATCTGGAGTACAAATGCCTGCCTGAAAACTCACTGTAAAATGACATTTTATACTTGTGATAGTACCTTTGAATGAATAGCCACTTCAGCAATACCTGGAGTAAACTTGCTACTTTAAAGCTGACCCCAGTCGTCAGTGAGGGCTGTGAGAGCTCTCTCGCTGCCCGTGGAGCTGCTCAGCCCTCGGGGTCGGTGCTGCAGCACTTGGGTATCAGCAGGTGAGGACACAACTCAGCCCTTCTGCTTTTGACTCTGGTTTTGGTCATATTTTTTTTTCCCAGGGAAAAAGAGAATTAGTTCTCATCTGAATTTGCTTTGGATTCCAGCTCGAAGTTTCTGATGGGTCTGGGGTGAACGTATTGATGATTTTTTTCCATTGTCTGTTCAGTTCACCAGAAAGTTCTCTCCTGGATGATGCAAAATACAACTCCATCTCCTGGGTGGATGGAATCCTCAGCCAGGACAGATTCCTCTTTTGGAAATGTAGGCATTTGGCTATGAAAGGCCGATAAATACCTGCTGTGTGTACATTAAAGGTTTATTGCCTTGGTGGAAAGCAGGCAGGCGGACTGGGCTCCCAGTCTTTCTATTGCCTCAGATACAGAACTGGCTAAAAATGGGCGAGGCAAGACCTGGTTTCACTTTTTTTCCTTTCTTCTTCATGTTTTTTTTTTTTTTTTTTTTTTTTTTTTTTTTTTTTTTTTTTCTGTTTGTTTTTTTTTCTTAGTGTTTTGTTTGTTTGGTTGGTTGGTTGGTTTTGGTTTGGGGGTTTTGTTGGTTTTTGTTTTGTTTTTTGGTTTTTGGGTTTTTTTTAAGCAACAAAGCCCCTCTCCACGCCTGTGAGTGACAGCTTGTGCACTGAAGGTGGGTGAGCAGCAAGAACGAATCCACCCAAAGGTCCTCCCAGAGCTTTCTGACAGCCCTGGTGGCATTTCAGTGGGTGGCTGAATGACCTGCTGGCTCCAGGTTTGAAGTGCTGCGGTGAATTCTGAGAGAAGGGCACGGGAAAAGGCAGGGCATGAACTGAAATAAGGAATGTGTGGGCTAAGAAGACATTTACTGTAAACACAATGATTTTAGAGAAGTGAGTGAGGAAGAAAGGTCTTGTTTGTTCCTTATGAAGACACGTCTATGGAAAAGGGATGTAGGAATTGGCAGTTTGGCTGCGAGAAACACCTGGATCTGGAAGATCTGCGTTTGGAAGAGAAGCAGGATGAGGCAGGTGCAGGATCAGCTCTTACATCAGTAAATTCTCCTGACTTTACTGTAGCTGGTTTTACACCAGAGATGTACCCCATAATATTTCAGCTGGGCAGGTTCACCAAGATAAAACTGTTGGCATGAGTGGGGAAAGCCCAGGTTTTGTCAGGCTTTGCTTGTTTAAGCTGAGCCCAGCGCAGCTCCAGACGCAGCCAGACATCACTGCAGGCCAGGAACAGTGTGCTCTGGGCTTTGGACAGCCCTGCTCTGGGCAGGCAGGACCTCTGGGGCACAGGGGCTGGCTCAGCCCAGCCCTGCTGCCGCCAGCACTGCCCTGCTGCCCCCAGCACTGCCCTGCTGCCCCCAGCCCTGCCCTGCTCACCGTGCCAGCCCCAGCCCTGCTGCCCCCAGCCCAGCCCTGCTGCCCCCAGCCTAGCCCTGCTGCCCCCGGCACTGCCTTGCTCACCGTGCCAGCCCCAGCCCTGCTGCCCCCAGCACTGCCCTGCTGCCCCCAGCACTGCCCTGCCCACCGTGCCAGCCCCAGCCCTGCTGCCCCCAGCCCAGCCCTGCCCACCGTGCCAGCCCCAGCCCTGCCATGTGCAGCACAGGCACTGCCCCTCCTGGGCACCCAAACCCTCTGCTCAGAAATGCTGTGTGGGCTGAGGGAATTCGGGGGCAACTCTGTTGGACAGTCAAGCACCGAGACCCAAAATCTCCGAGCTAAAAGGATTAACTTCTGCTGATTTATCTCAATTTCTAGTTAAAGTTTTCTTCATGTGCGTTTTCCAAAAACTTTCATATATCCATTTGCAGTTTGGAGAGTGCTGCCTATGCTCCTACGTGACTTGTATCTGGTAAAGAATAGATTTGCTATAAAACTATGGGGATTTATGGTTTTTTGTGGGTTTTTTTTGTGTTTTTTTTTTTTTTTTTTTGGAATGTGTGTTACTGATACAGGTTCAGATTTAGTTTCCTGTTCACAAATACACATTTGTTTGACTTAAATCTTGATTTCCCTGTACATAACATCTGTACAGCTTGGAATCAGCTCTGAATTGGACCTCTGCTGGAACTCAAATAAACCTCAAACAATATCTTTTCCTGTGAAACTCTGGAAGAGATGGGCTGACAGGTTGTGCCTGGTTGGTCTGTGTTCTGTAGGTATCTGTGTTCTGTAGGTGTCTGTGGCCTTTGGTGGATAGCATTTGTTTAAATATATCTGGGGGTCTGAAACATTTCTGTTTGTGGAAATGAATCCCATACATGATCTAACAAAACGTGGCTGTTTTTCTCTGCACATGTAGAGTCTGTACAAAAGTAAACAACTTCCACATAGGTCAAGAGAAACTAGGGCTTATTTTAAGCATCGTGTCACAAATCCTACACAGTGAAGTTTACCAGACAAGAGGGGCTGCTTCCTCTTGATTCCTATTCTCATTTTTAATCAAATAATTTTTCTCTCTCTCGGTAGTAACTTGGTTTTTATCTGAGTTTCTTAATTACGAATCTGGTAATTGAGAAGCAAATGAAATACATGTTTATGTTTCAGTTACTGGGCTAGTCTTTTCATGGACTTTAAGGAAGCACTATTTTTGGATGAGCTAAAGAGTGAATTCTTGAATGACCTTTGCCATTGAATTGACAGTGCATTGTGTAAGGGACGGTTGTTTGCTGTGGTGAGGATGGCACGTGATGGAGGTCAAACAATACTCTGAAGTCACTAAAATGAGTGGTGAGAGCACAGACTTTCTGCTCTTCTCATCAGGCTGGTTGGCCAAAATTGTTGCTTTAACGGATGACTGTTTTCCTTTCCTATGAGCATCCTGGCTTGCCTAGCAAGTAATCCCCAGCCCAGGTAGAACTGCTGACCTCCCACCTTGCCCAGGAGAGCAGTCAGTATGAAGGTGTCTCAGAGTCACACTCAGCCCTCGGGTGACTTTGGAGAACGTTCCTCATTGCCCACTCTCACATGCAGACCGTGTCTCACGGCAGGTGCAGCATCCCTGTCCTTGCTCATTTGTCGTGATAATGTTAATTGTCATCACAGACACTGTAGAGACACCCAAGAGCTGGTGATGACCAGTTAGAAATGGAACAGACACAGGACATGAAGGCCTGAAATCTGCATACCCTGGTGCTGCTTAAGGGTTCTCACTCTGGCCTTGCTACTGTAGTCACATAAAGCTTTACTACAGAAACCTCCCCTGAAGTGCCCCCAAAGTGGATCACAGTCCTTTAAAGAAGAAGCCGATGGTATTGTCCAGTCTTTCCGTGCATAAAGACTTTTACTTCACATACAAATATGTCATTTTACCTCACGTACAAATATGTCATTTTACCTCACGTACAAATATGTCAGTACCAAATACAGAAGGGATAAAATATGTTTAAGCACAATGCCCAGTATAAACCAAGGGCTACATTTATGTTGAAGCTCAATTGTGACTAAACTATTTTACCCATTTTTGATGCTTTTTCACAACAAATAAATATACTATCATAAACAGAAGATTTTGGCTTTCTCTGTGTAGTTGACAGCATGGACAGCGTGGAGTTTAAGGTCACAAACTACTGTGCTACAGCTCTTTATAGCTCCTGATCTTGGGAGCCGGGATATGAGGGCTGAATGACTCCTACAGAGCAGGAGTATTCCGGTGTTCAGTGAACGTGCTCAAACCCACAAGCAGAGTTTTGGTGTTGGTACAGAATATTATCCCCTCCTGATCCCTGTGTCAAACAGATTCTGTGCTCTGTTGGTTTAGAGCATTCCATATTTTAAAATCAGAAGGCTCATTGTACCTATGACTGGTATGATTCATTTGCTTTGCAGATGTTGCAAGGGTGAAACTCACAATCAAATGACAGAGAATTTGTTCTTGGCCACATCTTTTGATGACAGTTGCCAAATGCTGTTGAAATCTGAGCTATTTTGGGGGCTTAACTTCGTGTTGAAGACAGCTCTTGTGTTCTGAAGTGAGCTGATAAGATGGGTGGGATAACCGTGCATTCTTAGTCTGGAACGGCAGGCATTTCCCCCCATGAATTCTTGGTCCAAAATAAAAAGCCCAGAGGAAAATATCTCCCATGCAGATTAATTATTGATAAAGACAGATGCTGCAAATAGTGATGAAGTGCCAGTGCTGCAGACAGGCAAAGAGCTTGTTCCCTCGCTGGACTCCCAAAGCTGTGTCGGGGTGATCCCGCAGCGAGGGGCTCTCCCTGCTCAGGAGGGGCTCCTTGGCTTGGAGGCATCATCAGTCTCAGTGATGTATTTCTGTGGCTGGAGATCCAGCTTTTTTCTCTCTTGCTCTGAGCCTGTTTCCTTTGGCTTCTCCCAACCTGTGGTGGCTCCCGCTGGAGACACGGAGGTGCAGGAGCCTCAGCACTGAGCCTGCCTCATCCCCAGCACCCCCACGCTCAGATGATGTTTGATTTTTGGGAAGTAGGGGGACAAGAGAATCCTCCAAAAATTATTTCCTCACTCCAGCGCAGAAGTGGAATAGTTTGGGCACACTGGAGGTGTTTGTGGTCATTAAAAAGATTTCTCAAGCACCTCTGACCAGTAACTTTGTTCCCTGCAATAAACTGTGTGCACCTTTCAGAACAGGTCTGGTTTGGTGCTGCCCCCTGGTCAGCCCTGCTCTACAGAGAGACCTGAGGCTGTCACTGGATGGTTCAGAGTTTGGCCAAGATGAAACAAAATAAAGTACACTGTAAGAATAATGCACTGAAGGGCTTTCTCCACCTCCCCTTTGTTTCCAGATAAAACCGTGGTATCAGAGAGGCTTCCGAGCACAGAGCTCCAGCTGAGTCGCTCTCATTAAGGCCAAGTCCCAATCCTTTGAGGAACCACGCGCGATAAACAGGATTTTTTCAAGGCACAATGTAGCTGTGTTTACAGCCGATAAGATTTTTTTGACATTTTCCTTTAACAAAAGCTCAAGAGCAAAAGTATCTGTGTGGAACACAAGCATCGTGCCCAGGTCACAGTAATTGATATTTACTGCACTAACAGTAATCTGAAGCACAGAAAGCATGTTGAGCTGGCTGTGTGTGCTCCTTCCTTTGTCCAGGGTATTCTCCTGAGTAACTGAATGCATTAGTATTTCCTCTGAAAATTAATTTTCTGGCAGATAAAGAAAACATGGACATATACATAAATCTCTTGTTTTCTGGCTGAGCAAGAGGCTAAAAAAACAGGGTGTGTCTGGTTAGGTTTTGTTTTGTATTCAGTATTTTTCTCCCTTTTTAAAATGCCTAATTCAAATGTCAGTTCATTCTTCTCTATTTCCTGCCCTTATTCAACCAGACTTCCAGACCAGGCTTAATTAACTTTAAGACCTTTTCTGCCCACCTCTGTAGTTACGGTCCTTTCTTGGAACACTTCCATTGTTATGATCTCCCCGCATTGTGAGATGATGCAAATGATATTTTTACTGCCCTTGTGAATTTACAATGAGCCTTTCAATAGTTTTCCTTACAGCTTAGCTCTTGTCAGGAGAATCTCATCTGGAAATCAAACGAGGGAAGCAAATCGCCAGTTCAATGTGCTGATAAAGGGAAGCTGGAGAGCCAAAAAATTCAGGCCTCAGACACAGGGAAGCTTAAAAAGATGAGAAAAGCTGCTGTAAGTTGTGTGAGTTTGTTTTCTGTGTGGATTTGTTTCTGTGTGGGAGTGATTGTGATTTAACAAAGAGCTGTGCTGTGTTTTGCTCTGTTTCCTGTGCTCTGGCTTCAGCAGGTCATTAGGCTGGTGAATTTTACCACTCCAGAGCAGAGGCCAGGAGGGAACCTGTCCCCCAGAGGAGGGGACCTGTCCCCAGAGGAGGGGACCTGTCCCCAGAGGATGGGACCTGAGCCCAGAGGAGGGGACCTGTTCCCAGAGTAGGGGACCTGAGCCCAAAGGAGGGGACCTGACCCTAGAGTAGGGGACCTGTCCCCAGAGGATGGGACCTGAGCCCAGAGGAGGGGACCTGTCCCCAGAGTANCCCTAGAGTAGGGGACCTGTCCCCAGAGGAGGGGACCTGTCCCCAGAGTAGGGGACCTGACCCCAGAGGGTGGAACCTGACCCCAGAGGATGGGATCTGTCCCCAGAGGATGGGACCTGAGCCCAGAGGAGGGGACCTGAGCCCAAAGGAGGGGACCTGAGCCCAGAGGAGGGGACCTGAGCCCAGAGGATGGGACCTGAGCCCAAAGGAGGGGACCTGACCCTAGAGTAGGGGACCTGAGCCCAGAGGATGGGACCTGAGCCCAAAGGATGGGACCTGTCCCCAGAGGAGGGGACCTGAGCCCAGAAGATGGAGCTGCTGCATCCCCCGGGCGCTGATGGCTCCAGTCCCCTGGTGTTTGGGGAGTTCTTGCTCACGGCTGTGCTGCTCCACTGGGTTTGCTGCCCGGACCCCAAACACAGCTGGAGGCACTTTCTGAGCTGAGATGGGATTTTTTTTTCTCTTTAGTGGCTGTGTAAGTGGAACATTTATTTCTCCCACAGCTCATGTTTTAATCACAGCCACTGAAAACCCCTTTCTTGTTGGAATGAACCCTTTCTCATCATGTAAAGAAGCCGAAGATCAATCCATGTAAGGCAGGTGATACAGCTCACCATTTCACAGCAGGAAAATGAGACAATATATTCCACAGAGAAATGTGCCCCTTTCTTCCTGTTTGAAACTGAAGTCACCTCCAAGTGCAATTGCTATTCAGTAATTCAATATCTGTTCTAATCCTAAACTTTTACTGAGGCTGCTGCTGGCAACTCCAGGGTACAAAGCAAATGTATTTGTTAAATGCTGCTGCAGAGCTCTGCCATAGCTCTGCCACTGTCACATTCACATTGTTGTCTTTGCAAAAAGAATCCATTACAAAAAGCATTCCAGATGTTTGTGCTCCCTGCTTTCTGCCCCCACTTCTTAGTTTCTGTGCTGGAAAAGTGTTTTAGGTGGGGAGCACTGGCAATCTGAGCAATACTAAAATGTGTATGGTGTAGCAATATTTGTCTGTGTTTTAATGAGAGCCTAAACCCCTAAATTAACACTACTACATATGTACTATTAATTATACTACTAGTAGGTTACATACATTATCTACTATTTCATTGTATGTTCCTAGATTTGGTGGTCAAAATTCTGATATATGATTAGTAGTACTGATTGCTTGGCCTAATTCTAGCATAGAATCATAGACTCTTTAAGGTTGGAAAAGACCTTTAAAATCATCAAGTCAAGAGTAAACTGGTTGTCTTGCAGATAGATCATGTTTATCTGGAAGATAATGACAGTAAAAGCCACTAAGATGATGCAAATATCTTCTAAATTCAGGTCTAGCCCTGGAGGTAGCGGGAAAAGAGGATCCCACAAAAAGAATGGAGAAGGGAACCTAAAGCTCTGTGCCAGTGGAGATTCTGCCAGTGAAACTGAATCTCTCAGAGGAACAATTCCCACCAATGGCAGGATTTCCTATCATTTCATGAGAGCAGCACCAGGCCCTTGGTCTCCTCAAGCAACATGTTGTAAGGGAGACTTTGCATTCCTCGAGGATTTCCAAAGCACTGATTCATGTCAGATAGAACCATGAAAGGAAGGGGAAAAGGAAGAGTGGTCCTACCAAAGCATTGCTTACAAGTGTGGACAAAGACAGGAGGAGGAATTCCACCGTATCCTCCAGACACACGGTGGAAGTGAAATTTCCCTTTACACTGTCCCACACAATAAGGCCAAGGGCTGTGTGTGCTGCAGATAACCCACCTCGTGCCCTGTGAGCTCTGCCAGGTGCTGGGAGAACCATTCCAGATGGTGCTGGTGGGCCTGGGGAGAGAGGGGGATGCACAGAAGGCAGAGAAATGGTGACTTCAGAGGGGACAAAGCCACATGGCTCCTGTAAGTTTGTGGAGACTGAAAAGAGGCTTTTTGAAGGAACGTGTAAGAGAAATGGGGGGCTCTTTCTCCTCAAGTTTTGACAAGAGGATGCTGGTGAAATTGGACAGGAACAGAAAGGTCTTGATGACAACCAGACAGGGACAATAAAACTGATGCCTTTGGATTTTGAAGACAAAGACTTGTAAACATTTTGGCTTTTGCTCTGCCTCTAACAATGATGGTGCTTTGTACTCCCTGGCATTTCAGGCAGCAGTGTCAGGGCAGAAGAACAGCCTTCCCTCCCCGCTGGACTTTTGGGAAGGTACCTGTGCAGTTTCTGCAGTGTGTCCCTGGTATCCATGCTTGCCTTTCCCTAAAATATAAGTAATTTTCACTGTAAGTTCTGGACCTTCATGGATAATACTTGATTACACCTTCACATGCTGCTAGTCTTTCCTAAGAGTCTTGCTGCCCATCTCACACAGAAATGTCCATCCATCTGCTTGACTCTTTCTGGTTTACTGATTGCAAATATTTACTGGGGTATTCTCAGAGCAGCAAAGCTGACACACAGGCAGTGCAATGGATGGTAAATCATCCTCAAGCCCTTCTCCTGTGTTTGCCAGCCCTGAAAATCAACAGCTTTTGAACTATTGCAGGCCCTCTGAATGTCCATGGAGTTTAATTAGGACCTGGAAGGGCTGGGCCCCAAATCTCACCGCCTGACCTGCAGATGTGTATAGCAGCATATGTACAAAACACTCATGGCACAAATCCGTTTCAGAAGTATGAAAGAACTTACTTAACACATTCAGCCAAATCTTTCCTTCAAAATAGAACTAGTTGCATTCTTATTGTCTAAACTGAAATCAAGATGAGAATGAATGGAAATCAAAACAATTGCAAGCAGGTTGTTCACAATTTTGTATTAATTTTTTCATGTTTCCTGGTCAGACTCTCTGCTGTGACCCTGAGATGAGCCCAGCTGGTTAAGGCAAGGTGTCAATACGCCAAGGTCATGGCTTTGATCCCTGGATGGGCCATTCACCGAAGAGCTCAAGGACCCTGGTGGGCCCGTTCCAACTCAGAATGTGATCCTGAGGGATTCTGACTCGGTGTGGGAGGCAGGTGGGATGTGTTGAGGGGTCCCCTCCGGGCAGGGGGCTCAGGGGCAGCTGCAGGCTGGGCTATGGGGTGAGTGGAGCCGGGCTGTGACCCTGAGCACAACCAGGGCACAGGTACAGGTGGCCCAGCCAGGTGAGGGACACAGAGACATGGCAGGAGCTCCAGACCTCGGTGTGCCCAGCCTGCGAGGGGATAAAAGCCCAGGGATTCCTGTGCTGGGGGTCCCAGGTTGGGCTGTTTCTGTGTTACTGCTCTGTGAATAAATGGCTTTATGGAACGAGACATCTGAGACTGTGCCATGGGAAACCTGGGGTGGGACCAGTGAGGAAACTGGTCTGACTGTGTGTGTGGGGTGGGGACCCAAGTGGGACCTGCTGGGCCATGGAACTGCTGCTGTGAAGGGGTTTTGTCCCAGCAGTGACAGTCTGGGGGGTGGCACTGTGACTGCCAGAGTGGCTCCTGGGCGGCTGGACAGGGAAGTTGCCTAAACAGATGTGCCCTCATTTTGCACATCCTTATTCCCAGCATCAGTTGGTGGCATCCCTGGGTTTGTGGTGGGCTCTGTGCTTGGACAGGTCCCGGAGCAGGATGCCTGAGAGCCCCTCGGCAGCCAAAGTGGTGGCTCCAGGTCCTGACCCGACACCAGAACGTCGTCTGCTTTCTGTGTTTGCAGCGCAATTCCACCTGCACGGGCCCTTTGGATGGAGTGGGGTGCTGGACTGGAATCCACAGTGGGATCAAGCAAACTCTTATCACGGATCAAGCAAGGATCCGGTTTTGGGCTTGCCAAGGTCCATTCTCCGAGTTCAGATTCTGCTCAGCTCCTCAAAGGCATGCGGGGAATTGTTCTGGGGTTGCAAATGGGGCATCTCTCTGTCCTCGCAAATCTCCCGTTTACACCAAGAGTCACTGTCTGATGTGTCCACCCCAGGCTAGGAGGGAAACCAGACACATCAGGGCTAAACTCTGAGGGGTTTGTAAACCCACAAGGATAAAAAGAGGGAAGACATTTGCTTATGAAAAAATTACACCAAAATAATTTCATGCCCAACAAATTTCTCACAAAACCCGGGAACCTTTAATTTTCTTCTTGGCACTAACATTTCAACCTCTGAATTAGACCTCTGGAACCTGAGAAAAATCTGGAATTATGATGAAAATAACCATGAAGTTTCCCTACAGAAAGCTGAGCTGCTAGAAATAATCAGTTATCTCAGTTCTGTGAACCTCTGCTTTTTTTTTTTTTTTTCTGAAAATATAAAGTATTATCTGGTCTGATTTAAGCCTGTAGTTCTGTAGACGTACTCTGACAAGAAAAAAGAATTTTAAACAAGTTTTTCTGTTTTTCATTGTAAATATTAATTGAAGTAATTCATTTCCGGATGCTCAGTGAAGTCCTTTGTTCCGTAAGTGCTGTAAATCAGAGCAGCCTCTAAACCATGGCCCTGGTTTTTGCCTGCATCCTGTTTTCGGTGCAGGTTCACTCAGCAGGGGAGGATGTGAAGCAAAGCTGGCAGCAAACCTGTAAACTCTGCTCTGTCAGCTGCCTCTGTAGCTCCGAGCCCCACATCTCACAGCCTGCGAGCTGCACATTGCTGAGGGACACAATTTGAACATTTGTTTTAAAATGTTTAAAGAATGAGTTTATGATCCTCTGTTAAAGAACAAAGCTTTGGGAAATACTTCTTTTGCAATGCAGTGCAGCAGTAGCAGCCTGAAAAATAAACCCAGGTTTGTGGACAAAGCAGGAAATATTTGCTAATTATCTTTTGCTTTGAAATTAATTTGTTTTATTGTTCATAACTTCACATTCTTCTCTATACTATACTGTACTATGCTATGGCTCTTATATGCTAAACTAATCCTGTGTCCTTTTCTTCTGTGGTCACCCTTTATTTAAGGATAAGAAGCACCTCCTGGAGATACTGCAGATAAATTGCAAGTCAGCACTTCTGTGATCAGTTTCTGGTGTATGAGCTGTTGTTACAAGGCACAAATTAACCTAAGATGAGAACCTTTTGTAAGTCATTGGAGCATCCTTGCTTTTGTCTAATATTTTTTCCTCCATGAACATCTATAATACTGTGTGCTTTTACAAATGCTGATCTAATGATTTATAATCAGTGTAGGCATGAACACATTGATTAACTATACCTTTGTTAACTGCAGTAGCAGCCAACTTTGAATGTCTTTGGTAGCTAAGAATGGAAGAGATTTTCTCACATAGATTCATCTTCTTCATGTCTTTTTTTCCTTGCATTTCTTTCCTCCCTTTATCTTTATTACAGCATGACAACCAGCACAGTAAGGTACTGTGCACTCTGGCAGTCCCACTACTGCAGAATAGAGTTCTTACAGAATAAAACACAATCAGTTCATCTCTTATGCATAGATGCTTTGTCGCTGCAAGCTGTACAGCGAGCTTGTTAGTTCAGGGACCTGCTACAATAGCTGTGGGATAAGATAAAAGCCTTTTCAACCAACTTTTTGGATCAAGTCACCACTCATAAAATACCTCATCAGAAAAAATGGTCTTTTACGGCCACTGAGATCAAGAAACCTCTGAAATAAGAATTGCTGGTCTCTTAGAACAGGGTCTGTAAAACCTGATCGCCCAAAGTTAGAGTGCTAAAGTACCTGGACCACTTCAAACTTGAGATTTAGGAGACCAAATCACTGACCACTTTATATAAACTCCCCTCTAAGCCTTGAATAAATCTCTTAGCAGGAGAGAAACGCCAGACCTGGGACATGGTGGCTGTCAGCTCTCGGCACTGGGCACGGTGAAGCCATGGCACCTCAAAGACAGATACTGAGACAACCCCCACTTTAACCCCAGAACCACAGAATGGGCTGAGCTGGAAGGGACCCACCAAGATCATCGAGTCCAACCCCTGGTCCTACGCAGGCTCATCCCCAAGAGTCCCCCCCTGTGCCCCAGAGGATCATCCAAAGGCTCCTGGAGCTCTGGCAGCCTTGGTGCTCTGGGGAGCCTGGGCAGTGCCCCACCACCCAATAATAACACATGAAGCATAGTCCAGCACACACCTGCTCCCTCCAAACAGTCCTCAACCTCTGCCTGTCCACACCACGAGGCAAATCCTTTCCTAAAGGGCTTACAGGTGCCATTTGCAGTATTTCCTATTAAGAATGAGCACTGGCTACATAATCCAGATATTTCAAAACAATCCTCCTAAAAAATCATAAAATGTCTCTTTTAAACAACCTGGGAGTATTGTGTTACAGCCCAACAAAGTCAGTGATTTTCCTCTTGCAGTGTGAACTGTAAGCAGCTCTGCCATTGTCTGCACTTATCTCAGTGTGAGTGCCATCAGTGTGAGGCCCAAAGGATTCTGTGGATTTATATAAAATTCATAGCCTGTTTGCTGGTATTTCTTAAATTATTTAAGACATTAGAAAATATTTTTGGTGGAGGTAAAAAACCTTTGAAATGAACTTCACAGCTGAAGGACAGCAAATAACATTTTTCTCTTACCTGAGTCAGAGTTGGTAGAGCTTCACTTTGTCCCCAGACCCGGCCAACTAAAATCAGCAGTATCCCAAAATGTTAAGCAGTATTCAAAAAATGCAGATCAAATAGAAAAATCCACTTCTCTTTTCGTTAAGCAATACTGGGAGTGTTCAGCTCTCCGGACTCCAAGGTTTTCCAACTGGGAGCCAGCCTTTTCCCATCCTGCACCCCGGCATCCTGTTATTGTTCCAAGTTTTAGTAGTACAGTGAGAAAAGGGAGTGGAGGAAAAGGAAACAAGATAAACTTAGCCTTATTACTGCTATATCTACTTATTTGTTGCTGACTCTAATGAGGGAGCTGAACAAAAGGAAACTGGCTCTGAGAGAAACACCAAAGTTGGTTTGGTATTTAGTATTGTTCTAGAAAGAGTTTTCTTCTCCACGGACACCCCCTTGTCGTGGGGGAGAAGCTTGTGTGCCCTTATGAGGCTGTGAGCTATGCTGGCGGTGGTTATGCCTCCGGTAGGGTCTCCCATGC
>VWZG01003730.1:131810-149623 GCA_013396735.1 Grallaria varia
CCCCCCCCCCACATGAACACACACTAATATCACATACACACATGAACACACACACAAACAGACATGTGCTGTGTCCTGCTGCACAGCCGTGGCCCTGCTCAGAGCACGCAGTGGCAGCCCCAGCTGGCTGGCATCTCGCAGCTGGGAATGGTTGGCTCTCCCTGGCACTTGTTTCCACAGCGGGGACAGAGCCTGGGACACCCTGGCACCCACGTGTGACGTGCCGTGATGGGCTGGGTGGCACAAACATGTGGCCTGGGCTCTGCAACACACACAGAAGGGATGTCAGACTGCACAGGCTGCCCCCGCACGTCAGACGGACCCCCTGCCACCCGCTGCCACCCTGCTCCCCAGGGCACGGGGCTCAGGCTGGGTTCGTGCTGTCAGAATGCACCCAGGAGAAGGGAAGGAGGTGCACGTGCCTTCTCTAAGAGCTGCTGGTGGACGTGTGTGCAGGGCTGAGCCTGCTCGAGCACTTGCCAAGAGCAGGGTGGAGGGAGCTGCTGTGAAAGAATTCTTGCTGAGGGGCCGAGTGTGAGAGCCAACGCACTAATGCCTTGTAAATTGGTTCAGTGACTTTTACTCATTTCTCTCCACCGCCTTTATTACACCCCCAGACCCAGGCCACCCGATTCCTGCCTCGGCTGCCAAGCACTGTGCAAATGCAGATGGTTGGAGTGTCTCGCTGACATCCCCCATGTATTGTTGCTGTGCTGCAGTCGGCATTGTGCCTCTTTTAGCCGGGGAGTGGATGTGTAAGAACTCCTAATGGCTTGGAAATCAGTCAGTATGGATTTTTTCCCTCCAGCCTGTTGAAACTCAGCCATCTGTGTGGAGGCCACAGCAGCCAGCATTTGCCTTTATTTAAACACTGGAGGCCGTTCTCTGCTTGATGTCTCCTCTGCAGAGGAGCTGCTCTGCTTTCCACTAGTTTGAATTTAGCCATTGCAGTGGAATGTGGAATATAAGGTTTCAGTCTTCCCTTGAACTGATAAAATAGAATTTAATTCTTAATGGAAAAAGTATGTTTATAATTGCATAACTTTCCAGCTTTCCAGCACAGGGACGGTGCAAATCAGATGGAAATCTGAAGGTTTAGGTTCCTGATTGTAATTTTGGCATAAAGAAGTACCCTGCAAACAGCCAGGGAAACTCAACACTGAGGTTGAAAGCCTTGATCTAAAAAATGCCACATTTCAGTGACTGAGCTTTGCAATGCAGTGGGAAAATAATTTTTAATCTTGTGGTTACCTGTGATTTGCTCAGTGTGATAGTGCTGAGGTGTGGGCTGGTCTCCCCAGCTCCACTGTAACACTTCTGAGCTCTGAGCCCCCCAGAGCAGCCCCGCTGACTGAGGGAATGCAGCACGATGAAAAATGGGTAATGAATAATGAAGAAAGCCAAGCTTTAGGAATTAATGATTCATGCTGAAACATATCTGCCCTGGACGGTTTTCGTTGGCTGATATTTCATTGTGAATGTACAAATGGTTATGCTGTGCCCATCCCTGTGCACTTTAACAGAGATTAAAAAGAGTAAGAGTTGCCTTCTAACATTCAAACAGAATCTCAAAGGAGACAATAAGTATATTTAAAAGCACAATGGAAAATTTAAGACAGTTAAATCCTTGCTTTGACTTTTCAGGATTTACATTAATTTTGGAAACTCAGAGAAATAGAAAAATGATAGATCTTGCTGGTTTGCAAAGGTTGTGCATGAACACTCCCATTAGGATTTGTCTTCCTGAGTGGTCCTGAAAAAATATGCTGCAAAATTAACTTACTCTTTGAAGATATATTTACAATAAACAAGAGAAAAGATAAATGTTCCTAAATTACTTCAAGTAGACATGCAGCCATTTTGACTTGTCACTGGTTTAATGCAGCAGAAAATTATGCTGATTTAACTTTAAAAATCTGTTTTGGAGAGAGAGCATAATATTGAAACACTTGATTTGCAAAGAACCCCTACCTTTTATGTATTATTTGCACACAGAGCGCAATATTTTTAAAAGGGCTTTGAGTATCGGTGAAACAAAATGGCTGGAAATTAATATTATTTGTGCTGCAGAATAACTCACAGCCTCCTCTGAAGGTTAAACCAGAGCGACAGGACCCGAATTCAGGTCCCTTTTGCAGCGGATGGGGCAGTTCAGCCAGAGCAGGTCTGGCCCAGCCCTTGGCCCTTCCCTCCCTCAAACCCCAGTGCTGTGGCTGTTCCTCTGCTCGGCAGCCCCACAGAAACCCCCGTGAACGGGAGGACCTGCCCTGTCTGCGTGTGGGTCTGAAACAGGCAGATGTTGGGGCGTCGGTTCCTCAAAGCTGTGTAGGGTGAACCAGACCATTCCAGTGGGAAGGGACTGGCCGTGATGGTCTCTATTTGGCTCCTGCGAGCCTGGGCTGAGAGCTCATTAGCAAAACTTTCTTAAGACACTTCCAGTGTTTCCTGCTGCATTCAGATGACAGGAACTGCCTTTCTTGAAGAATTTTGTTGTTTCCTCTGCTGACCTTGGCTGGCAGCTGCAGGTGTGCGGTAGCACAATGAGAAATGCCTTCTACGTGCTTCTCTCACATCTTCAGAAAGGTTGGTTGGGGGAGCCTGGATGAAATATGAACCATTTCTAATCACCAGCTTCCTCGGGAGGGGCAGAGCAGGGGCAGGCACTGATCTCTGCTCTGGGGGGACCAGGGACAGCACCCAGGCAATGGCTGGAGGTGTGTCAGGGCAGGCTCAGGGTGGATCTCAGGACATGGTTCTTCCCCCAGAGGGGGGTGGGGCACTGCCCAGGCTCCCCAGGGCAGTGGGCACAGCCCCAAGGCTGCCAGAGCTCCAGGAGCCTTTGGATGGTCCTCTGGGGCACAGGGGGGGGCTCTTGGGATGGTCCTGGGCAGGGCCAGGGGTTGAACAGGGTGATCCTTGTTGGTTCCTTCCAGCTCAGCATATTCTGTGATTCTGGGGTCCCTCTGGAGTGTTATCACAGCCAGGGCTGCTCGCAGCAAAGGAGCGCACGAGTGTTCTGAACTGTAAGCATTACATTGAGCACGACTGAAAAATGTGGATGTTGGAAACAAAAAGCACCTGCCCAGTGGCCGTGAATGCAGCGAGTCAACAGGCTGGAATGTGCTGTTGGCTGGGGGTGATGCTCTTTGATGGCTTCCAAATGGGTGGGGGGAGAAGATGCGTGTGGTGTGGCTCTGCAGAGTGTCCCATCAGGAGGGAGTGAGTCCTGACTGTGTTGGATGTCACTGTGCTGGAAGATGCCTTGCCCAGCCCAGCAGGGGACAGCTTGTCTCGTGATATAAAGTAGAAAGCACATTATATTTGTGTCACACAAACACTCTGACTGTAACAGCAAAGATTTTCTGTCCAGTCTTACCTGGAGGAAAGAACAAAAAAGTTGCTATAATTACAAAAAAGAGAGCTTTATTTTCTCAGTCATACTGAGATTAGAATGATGGGTACCCCAGTGGCTGCACCTACGGGCAGGCTGAGATATTTAATGTGCTACATGAAAGTTTCTAACAGAGTGAGTTTTTTAATGATAAATCACTTTACAGTATTGCAGTAGACTTGATCTCTGGTAATTCCAGAGGTGTAATTATAAAGAGCTTCTACCAAGGCTGTAAGCAACAGTTGTTCAAAAACTTATATTTTACAACATCTTTTGACAATAATAACAACAATAATAATAATAATAGTTGAAAGTGTAAACGTCTGCATTGATTGACCAGTCCAGGAGTCTTGGATTATATGTGAAAAAGTGCGGTGCTTTATTTTAATTTGACAGCCTGGAAGTAGAGAGGAAAATAAAGAGCAACTGTAGTCATGGAGTTGGACTATTCTGTGAGGGCTTAATGCATCACAAATCAGGAAAATGAGAAATTCCAGGTTTTGTTTTGGCTTTCCAGAGCAAGAGACCAACTAGCATATGATAAAACGAGACTGCTGTGCTGTGTCGCCTTTGTTCATAAAGATGCACAAGTAGGGTGTGCAGCATAACCAAAAGAATTTAGTGGCAGAACCATTTTTGTTTCATTCCACTCATTGCTGAGGGTTGGAGCCTGTCTAGTTTCTGCAGGAGACGTTGTGGGGCAGAGCAGCCCAGCTGCATGGGAAAGGTGCAGCCGAGAGCCTGGAGTGCTGGGGATGTTCCTTGGCTTGCAGTGGGGATCGTGCTGGTTTGAAGGGAATGGCTGGGACTCAGCACGTGGTGATGGGGGGATGATTGCAAACATTCCTGTCGCAAAGCTGAGAATTGATTTTTTTCTGTTGCACTTTGGGGTTTTTCCCTTCTCACCCCCTCCTTTTTCAGCCGGCACAGGGCATCTCCTGTTTTCCCTGCCAGTCCACGTGCACTCACCATCCTGCTCCCGCTCCCTCCTGCAGCTCCCCTGGTTTTCCTCCTGCCCTGTTTCCCTCTGCAGTGCCACCAGCTCGTTCTGTGCTGCCAGGACTGTGCCCTCAGACCTCTGCAGAGCAGAAGGGAGCAGCTCCCCACTGGGACCAGGGAATCTTGAATGACTGAATCCAGTTGTCCTGCCTTCTGCTTCTCCCCAGCAACAACAGATATGGCCCACCAAGTGCCAAAAACATTTTCTGGGATAATGGGATATGCATGCCATGAGCCACCCTACTGCAGCGTGATGGAGGAGCCTGTCCTGGTGCCACATGTTCCAGGGACAAAACACCCCCTTCCAGCTTCCCTGGTACCTCATCCACAAAGGATGTGCAGTGCCACTAAGGAGGTGACACTTGCTGGGAGCGCTGCTGCTGAAGTTTATTTATGGTGTCCAGGATGGAATAGGGCCCTGTTGTGCTGAGCATCTTCAGTTCTCGGCCTACAAAGTGCTCTTTTCTTCACTCCTGCAAGGGGTTGGAGGGACAAGGGTAACATTTTTATCTATAAGTTTTAAAAGTGACTTTATATTAAATTCTGTGGCTGAATATCACTGAAAGAGTTGTCAAGCACTGGAAATGAAGAGCTGGAACTTCAGCACGGAGAAGGGACATTCACACTCTCTCCCAACTCCTGGACAGGAGATTTTAGCCAGGTGGGGCTCTGGCTCTGCTCCCTTTGAACAAGGGACAGGATGTGCCAGGACAGGGGGAGGTGGGACATCAGGAGGAATTTCTGCCTGGAAAGGGTGGTCGGGCATTGGAAGGGGCTGCCCAGGGAGGTTTGGAGTGCCCAGCCCTGGAGGTGCCCAAGGCAGGACTGGCCGTGGCACTCAGTGCTCTGGGCTGGGGACAAGGTGGGCATCGGGCACAGGGTGGGCTCCGTGGGCTGGGAGGGCTTTGCCAACCTCAGGGATTCTGGGATTCTGAACAGGCTACCCAGGGCAGGAGTGGAGTTCCCACCCCTGGAGGGTTTTAAAATCCATATGGATGTGGCAGTTCTGGACATGGGTTAGTGGTGGCCTTGGTAATGCTGAGGAAAGGTTGGACTTGATGATCTCAGAGGCCTTTTCCAACCTAAACAATTCTATGATCCTGTGGAACAAATTTGTCTGTGAATAGCTCGAATATTTCTTACTGGTTTTCTTAATGATTTCCTAGTTTTTGTGGATTGTATCTCTTTAAGGATGGCTTAGATTTTTCTTTCTGGATCCTCATCTATGACCCAAAATTTTATGATAATACAACTAACTGTGTACCCCATGGTGGGAAGGACTCCCATTTCCTGTGGGAAATAAGTAAGGTAATCTGAATTTTTTGCTTTAGTACTGGAAGCTGATGTGACCTGAAAGTGTATCTTTTGAAACTATCAAAAATTCTGATGGTCACAAGAGGAAATTTTTATTGAAGGGAAAATAACTAACAGATTTCTCAGCTTTTTGAAGACCTTCAGTTAAAACTACATGTTGTGGTGAAGTGGAATATGCAACCTGGATGCCAGTAAATGCTCTCAAATATGCTTTGAATAGAATAATAGGTGGGAATTGGAGTTTTTTTTTCTTTCTGAGTGCAGCATTCTGGTTTGTTTTGACCCATCTATGCTCCTGGCAAAAGGATTTCCGTTGTTTAACAAAGCTGGGGACAGGAAGGACATTGTGTTTGGGCTTTTGCTGAAACAAGGTATAGACTGCTGTAAAACGGTAAACTTGTACCTTTAAAATGGGTTTTCTCTATTGGGATTGTTTTGGTTTTTATTTTCCCCCAGTTCAGAAACTGGTTATTAGGGAAACAAAGCAAAGTGTAAAGAAAAGGAGAAAATTGTTTTTCTGTGTTACTGTAGTATTTTAATACGAAGACCTTTTAGAAATAGGAGGTCTTGGAGCAGATCCAAGATACTCTTTGCTGTGTGCATCAGTTTCTTCAACACGTAAGGGTTGTGTCTCACCTTGCCTACATCTGAAACCCCCTGTTGTAGCCCAAGATATTGAACCACCTTGTGCACTGATATGACTTCAGCAGGCAGACACCTTCTGCCTGCTTAGTGTATCTTCTGTGGCTGTGACATGTCTTTTGTTCTGTATTTAATGATGGCTTAAAAGAAAATCATTACCATTGCCCATTAAAATCAGTGATAGCGCTGGTAGATTAAATAACAGATCATGTGAATTAGTGATACATGAAAATCAACAGCATAGAAAGATTTCATCTCTAGGGTTTAATTTTTTTCAATGCCAATAGTGCAATGATGCTTTTAGGTCTGAATTCAAAATGTTTTCTGTAATCTTTCTGGGTATAAGCAATCTGAATTGTAAATAGTTTGCACTAGTGACTAACCCTACAGATGAAAACTACGCCCTGGGTTTTGTGACCAGTCCCAAAGTCACAGCAGGACTCACCACAGTCTAATCTTCAATAACCAAGGACTTTCTAACAGGAATGTGTATCTCTATAGCGCAAAGGCAAGCCCTGCTATTAATTCCCTCTGAAATGTTCTCAGTAAGCTGATGATGAATTTTGTTATTTGATATGTGTTAATTACATCCTAATTCCTCTTGGTTGTAACGTGAAAAATAAATGGTGAGACATGAAATGATGCACGACTTCAATTGCAGAGAAAGCTGGTCTGTGTCTTCTAACAGACCTTCTTTGGCAGTTACATGGGAGAGTTAGGAGGATGAGTGTAGATACTGTGAAACAGAGAATATATATGGAGAAAAGTCGTTGTCTACTAAAACCTATGTGAAAAAGACTTGTACTAATTTCTGTCTATGATGTTGGGTTCATTATATAGACAATAGTAATCCAGGCTGCCTATTGAGTAGTTTTCTTTTCAGGTCACTTCCCTCAATGGACTTCAAAGATGAGAGAAAATGTTGATTTTTTTTTTTTTTTTTTGTTATAGATATTCCAGGATAATATTAATAAACCTTAACGCAGCATCACTTGAGGTTACAGAGATTTTGATGGGGAGATGCAGTGAGCTGCCTGGTACAAGGTCTTGGTAGGAGAGGTATTTGTGTGTTCCTCAGTACTAGCCCAGCTCTGTTTTCACCCCAGTTTTATCTTTCCTGCATGCTGTTTTGTGCTGACCAGCTCTCACTGCAGTGCTGAAAAAATGTACCCCACCTAGTGTGATGAATGGATTGGCTTTAAAGAACAAGAGGAAAAACACATTGAATCCATCACTGGGCAGCATCCCCTGGGAAGCAGGAGTTCAGGAAGGATGCAAGAATGTGACCTGAAAGCCAAAGTAGTCTTAAACACACTTTTTTAACCTTGAGAGGATAACATTTAAGGTTACTTAGTGGATGGTTATCTGCGGCCAGAGGCTACCGAATTTCAGAGCAGACCACAGTGGCTGTGGAAGTTATTGCTGGGGGTTATCTCAGGATAGAAACAGGGGCTTCAGCCTCTGTGGAGAAAGCTTTTCACGCAGCACACCGAGCACACAGCCTAGAGCAGCTGCTGTAAACCAGTGTGTTTTCTTGTATAGTCTTTAGAGGCTTTCTAATCTGAATGGTCAAATAGCCCGGGATGTTTGTAATGGACCGTGGAGCTTTTAACTTGTTCTTGCGCGTGGCTGGAGAACAATGTTCAGTGCCCAAGGAAGAAGGGGTTTCAAGGACATGGGCCATGCAGCATCTGCTAAGCCTGGACTGGTGGCCTTCACAATGAATTAGGGGAAAACATGGTGTGGTGGAACTCAGGCTATTGTCTTTCCAGAAAAAGAAGACTACTTGGACAGTTGCAGTTTTCCTTGGTGAGCAAAGAGAGCTTGGGACTGATGTTTTGGAAATATTTAGAAGCTCAGTTGCAGTTAAAGCATTAGACTGTGGGAGATAAATTTGTGCCTTTGTCCAACATGAGACTTGCTTAATAATAAAAGAAGAAAGCACTGTTTCAGTCAAAAGAAAATTAAAATAGTCTCCAGATAGGTGGAGAAGGCCTGAAATGCATCTCCAAAGATCCAACAAAAGCAACATTCTCTCCCCTTCTGCAGAGATGCTTTTGCATTCTGCGGCTTCCAGGGGTTGTGTGGAAATTGCCATCAGTCCTCAGCTCTTTCCACTCTGGTTGTTCAGCCTCAGGCAGCATAACCTGACATATGCCAGGGCTGCTCTGCTCCCAGCTTTTCCCACTCTGATCTCTGGCTCCTCCCTGGGACTGGCACGGGTGGGTCTGACTGAGGACAGGCCACCTCTAATGCAGCCAAGTCTGCAAAGGAATTCCTGTTTAATGCTGAATGTCTTGTCTGTCTTTAGGCCTTGTAAGGGTGACAGAGCCAGCAGACCTTTCAGCTGGGGCACAGAATTCCCATCAGGAGATATCCCACTAAAACCTGAAAATGGTGTCATGTTTTACACTTGCCAGAGCCACGTTCTGGTACTTCAGCTGAATCTGGGTAGCCTCATAACCAGTCCCATTGAGTTGAGACTGCTCAGGAATTTCAAGAAAGTAATTTTCCATATGAGAAATGATATGAATTGGTCCCACAATGCTGTTTGCCGGTGTTACTCATAAAGCTCTAATGGTCTGGATTGGTAACTGCTAAATCACTGCAGCTCTGTCATCCTTACTGATAGATTTACTGTTAATATGAGAGTTAAGTGACACATTAAACATTATAGCCATTATTTCATCTTCTTTTAAAATATAGTCTGGCTTATTAAGTGTAATTTCACTTCAGCTAGACTTGTGTAACATATTGTGCCAATATAAATGGCTCTACTGCAGGTGAAATAGAACTCTTAGTGAGGTCAGGATGTAGAAAGTTTAGCTAGCTGTCAATTTTTATGTATCTGTTCTGAACTACTTATGCCCCCAGAAAGGGAGCCCTTCAACACAGAACAGAATTTACTGCTTTTAAAAAACTATAACCAGAATATGGCAATGCTGTCCTTAATATTGGAAACTTGAGAATCTGAAAATGAAAATGTGATGGGTTTGCAAAGGTATGAACAAAATTATATTGCTGTTAAAAACCAAATGAATGCAATAGAACACTTATCCTTAGAAATGACAACACAGCCAACAATAATAACAGTGATAAAGGAACATTTGTGTCATGTCTCACATTCAGGAGTGGCAGCTTTTGCACAGGGCATAACATAGCTGTAATCACAATGTTATTTAATTTTGAAGTAGTGCTAAGTACTACTCAAACCCATGAAATAGTGTATGTTAGGTGTGACAACCACCTGACACTCATTCTTGGCCTCTTCTAGTGATGTCACCGCAGCAACTCTTAGATGTGTATAAGTGCACCAAGAGCTTATGTGTTCCAACTCAGTCAGGAGGCAGATAAATGGAAGCAGTCTAGATAGCTCCATTTGGGCTGAGAACAGCTCAGTATTGATCACCAAATGGATTGGGAATGACCAGGCTGAAAGACTGGAGAATGGGCTGCTGTAAGGCCTCTCAGCTAGGCTGAGTTTGTATGTTTGGTTGAGATTGAGAGAATCAGATAAACCCACACCTTTGCTCCTAAAAGGAAAATTAGATTGAATGACCCCAGAAAGAGATTATTTTGCCAAAAATGACTTTCTGAAATGAATTCCGTAACAAATATTGAAAAAGCTGTAGCTGATTATTTCTCTAAGAAACCAAGTATACATTTTGTGCAACGGCTCTTGGCTTGAATCAGTTATTCTGTTTTGAGGTCAGGCTGCTCTTACATTATCATCACCTCTAAAACATAATGCCATATCCAGACAGTCATAAATTGCCTCTTGTAACATGAGAAATAAAAATGTAATGGATTCCCATTGCATTATAAACGGCTGTGCTAGGAAGACCTTCATAATTTTGTGGCTTTACCACATATGAATTATAGGCATGATCTCTCACCAGCAGGATGCATATAAATATCTATAATCACTGTGCATTCATTTATGTGTTCTCCATTATGCTTGTAATGTGTCCAAGGGTAAAAATTATGGCCTGTAGCTGACAGCAGAGTACAGCAGGAAAATATTTCTGACATTTGTGCCACAGTGATTTGTGCTGGAAGGAGAAGCCTTTCAATTGCATCTTGCCATCCTGTTTGGAGGGCTGCCCTGACCTGAGAGGGACTGTGGGCACGGGCAGAGGCACTGCCTGCTCCTCACAGGTAGAAATGTAGGTGAACATTAATGAGCAGGCAGCGGTCCTTGATGTGCTGGCCCCACCACTGCCAGCAGCCTGAGGATGTTTAAAGAGCGTGGTGAAACTCCCACCACTTTGGCTTTTCCATTCAGGATGTAATGAGTTTTATATAGAAGTAAGTGGTTATTATTCAGTCTGCAAAGTCATAAATTATCCAAACGAAAAAATCCTACCAAGTTGAACCAAGGCCATGACTGCTCTTGATAGGCTGGTTTGTCGTTCACGTCTTTGCTGGGTGTCCAGTAAGCACTAACCAGGGGTTGGGGCTCACACTGTCCTTGTGAGCAGCTCGAGGCTATTGAAGTGGTCCAGGGAAGCTGGGGACCAGATTTTAATGTGAGGGATAATATGGACACAACTCCAGAACTGATATGATTAGGTAATGCCATTTATTGTTTTCACAACAACCCCTAAATAGCCACAACACCACACACCCACACCCACTACAAACCACCTTGTGATTGGTTAATACTACAACAAGCAACTCCATTGGTGGAAAACAACAGTCCATGTGATCACTCTCTGTGGCCGCTGTTTTCAAGCTCCTGCTTCAGCTTCTGTAGGTTTACATTCCTTCTTCCTTGTTGATAGCCACAGTCACATCTTAAAATAACTTTTGCAGGTTGTCTTAAAGGTCCAGCAACCTCACGGCATCCAGCAAGGCTGGGTCAGTCACATGTCCATTTTCTGCAAGAAATCCCCCTACAAGGTTTGGGGTGTTTGTAAGTTGGCCACTGTCACCTGGTGCAATTCAAACACAGCAGCGTCCCTGTAGCTGTCAGCCTAACAAAAAGACCACCAAAACCTTTTGGAACTGGGGCTTCTCGGTCTGATGATTTTGGCACACCCCATTGCTCCTCTTATGTCCTAATTTAAGGAAAATATGCATGCCACTCCTGTGTTTCCTGCATGTGGTATGACCTCAATGATTCCTGCCATGCAGCTGCTGGTTAAAATACAGGTTCCTTCTCTTTCTTTTCCCCATCTTTTTTTTATGCAAATATCTCATTATCATCAGCTTTGCATACTTTAGCTGTTTTACCTCAAGAGAAGACAACACCTCAGTAAGGGTATTAAAACCAGTTTCTTAAAAGTGCCCCATCTAACAGCAATGCCACCCCAGGGGAAGCAGGGGATGCTGTTCTTCCACCCCAGCCAGAGGTGCTGGGGGTGCCCGGGGTGCCCTGTGCTGGCTTGGGAGTTCTGACTCGTCTTTCTGCCCCAAAGGAACGAAACATTTTCTGGGAGCTGGCAAGGAGTTTCTGGGTCCAACTCCCCAGGAACGTGGTGTTTTCAGCTTATTTCTATTTTTGTTTAATGAGCTTCCCTTCTCAGTTTTGCGATGGCCTCGGTGTTTTCAGTGAGAGATCCAGCTGAAGGACAGTGCAGACTAGAGATACTCTATTGTATCTCCAGTCCATTAAAGGTTTGTTCCAATATGCAAATCTTGAGCTAATCTAGTTATAATTACATGGAAATATTCCTATTTGGCCTACAAGAGCCATAGGACAAAACAATGTTCTGTGGGCACTGCTGGTTTGGAAACTGAAAAGACCTTGGGACTCTCTCAAATGGGGGCTGCTTTATTATGCTGTTTTATTCCAAGTTCTTTGTCCAGTCTCCACTGTCTGAGGATTTACTTTAATGCAGTTACCTGTGGAGTTATTTAAAAGCATTTGCTGTTGCAAGTCTCCTCAAAAGGATTCTGCAAGTGCTACACTTAATTATTTCAAAGAATGCAAATGACCTTTAATATGTTCTCCTACATTAACCTTCTTCCCTGTAGTAAATAAGATGGTGCAAAGTATAATTTTCCTGTACTAGACATTGCATTAAGCAGAGACATAAATGATGATTTCTAAAAGTTCTACTGTATAGATCTCTTACATCAGGTTGCTGCTTTAGTAATCTAGATAATCATTTTTCCTCCTTTTTGTGCCTGTTGCCAGCAATTGTTTGGATTATATAAGCTGTATGTCCTCTGCAGCCAAGATGGACAATCATTTACGGCTCCTACATAGAGTAAAAAACACTGTCAGGATTTGGTAGGAGGGATAAAGTACCATAGTTTGGTAGTTGCTGTGAAATTTTTATTTTTTTTTGGTTTTTTTTTAAGAAATGTGCTTCTTGTAGTTTGACTCTTAGACAAAATATGGGTTTTTACATAAAAGAACAAGTATAAACTTGGTTTTAGAGGAATACATAAAGGGTTTTTTAAACTGTTTTCTTCAGAACCAACTTCATTCCAACAACTTCTCCATGCTGATGCCATGCCAGGGTCAGGGACTGAGCCCCTGAGGGCAGAGGTTCAATTGCATGTGCAGTTTTCAGCACAAAAAGGAGAAGCTGAGGGCAAAAGTGACTGGAAATATCATCGTTAGTAACTGACACAATTAAGAAACTCTTTGCATCTGCAGACATCAGTCTGTCTGACTGCATGGAAAGGGCCCCCCAAAGAGCAGGACACAAAGCTCCCCAAATCCATGTCTTTAAGGACACTTCTTGTAGAGCCATCCCATCTCATACTCGGCGCCTTCCTAAATAGGAGCAGTTGGCTCATATTTTGGGAAATCACCCACTGAGAGTCCAACTGAGTCCAACCCCCTGTTCCTGGGGCTGAGCAGGGCCAGTCCCCCCCCTCGGCCCCCGGGGCTGCTCGTGGCTCCTCTGCGATGGGGAACTGCCCCCTCCAGAAACCTTGGAGAGGTGTTAAAGTAGGGCAAGGAAGGCAGAACTTGGAGCCCCAGTTCCCCTCTTGGGGATCACTGAAGTCACTTCCTCAGCCTGGGGAAACACTGGCAGCCTTTAATAAGGGTCAGTTAAATCGTAATGAGTGTGTGTGTGTATGTGTGTGTATGTGTGTGTGTGTGTGTGTTAATTTTATATAGGTGCAGTTGATGGTATTTTAAGTCATGAATTTAAATGCATGCAAATCCATCTAATGCATTAAATTGATTGTTTTTTGGAGCCTAGATTTCAGAAATAACTCTGTCATGGAAATGAAATGGTATTCAGAGATAGTTTACAGTGGCTATAACTAAAGATTTATTTTTTTTTTAACCATCACTGTCATTCTCTATTAGCAAAAAAACCCCCCCAGCGCTGAAACCAACAAAATAAAGTACCTTAAAAGTAAGCAAAACCTCCATATAAATAATTACTTTCTGAATCCTCTGCTATCATCAAGTTAAAAGTTGAGAAATAAAGCTTTGAACGCAGTAAACTTGATTGCATCATTATGTAGCTTTTGCTGATTTCAGTGCTGAGAATTTGCTGTCTACTTTGCATTTTTGGGTTGAAAGATCTACTTCCTTCCTTTTCTCTGCAACTTCACAGAAAGTTCATGATTTCTATCCCAAACTTCAAAATTTTGCTGCTTCCTTTTTCATGCCCCCCAAAATAAGGCATAGCTTTCAGCTGGTAAGAATACTGCAAGAAAATGACACATAATTTTTTATAAGACATTGAACTCACGCTTATTAAGTTTGAGTCTTGAAGAGTTTTTGGGTAAAATACCAGAATTTCATAGCTAGCTGCTAAAAGTGTCTGAAAGAGAAGGTAACGTTTCCATGTGAATGATCAGATCACAAATTCGAAAAAACTATTTCAGCACCATTCAAAGGAGCCTCAGGTTAAAAATATTGCAAATAATTTGTCAGAAAGTGAGCAAAAATGTTCTTCTCATTGGACATGGGATGTGGAGGCCTGTTGTAGTTCAATAGTTGACATTTTATTTCTTAAAAGACCTAACCTGGTTTAGCTGCATTTAGTCTCTTGAGTTTGTCTTGATCTCTTTAAGCACTCCCAGATTGTCAGGATGATCTTCTGCCTGCAGGTGAAATATCTGGAGCTGATTTACTTTCCCCACTCTAAGGAATATCTTCAGGTTGTTCTGCCCAATAACCCTGAGCAGAAGCAGAGCAGTTCAGTGTGACACTGCCTGGTGTTCTCATCAGGACATGTTCCTTCTTCTGCAGGCAGCATTTAAACCCCTGACCCCCAACATCCTTTGTGTGCTTCTTCAGAAAGTCACAGCTTTATTTGGAAGCAAAGACCCATGGACAATTTTCCTTGAATTTGCCTCCGGCCTTTTTCCGATTAGAAAAGTGTGATGGGGTGAGGACTTAATCCGTGTGCTCAATCAAAAGCAGTTTGAGCCCAGAAGTCGTGCAAGGGGAGAAACAAAACGTCTGTCAGTAAGTCGGAATAATGGAGCCTCTGAAAATCATCAGAGCAGGATGAGCAGGAGGAATGGCCTTGTTTTCCTAAGTTAGTCACTGGGAAAGACTTGGGCTGTGATTGATGAGATGCTTTAGGAACACTAAGAGTATCAGTCAGCTGGCATTTCGTTACTGCTGGGAGCAGTTTGAGATGGCTCAGGACTATACCCCGGGGAGTCTGGCTCTTTATTCTGTATAATTCAGCCATGGCTTTGGCGCTTTCATTTTGGAGCCTTGAAAATACACACTTTGTGCTTCACCCAGTCAATGCTCACGTTGGTATAAATGGCGTAAGACAGCAGGAGTGGAAAAAGAGACTGAACATATGGCACTCCTTGAAAAAGGAAGGCTTCAGCTGCCCTCTTACACTTAGCAGAGAATTCCTTAAAGAACAGTCCAGAATGTGCCAGAAAGAAGAAAAGTAACAGCCGAGACCTGATCTGCTCATCTGCAGAGGGAATTTAATTACACTTTTGTTTTGCTTATGTAATTTCCTTCCTTCCCTCCTGTCAGACCCTGTTCTCATCAAGGGACATCTGACAAGGAGAAGATGTGAATAGGACACAGCTGAAAGCTTTTGAGCTCCTGGGATTTAGGTAGGGGATACAGACTCTGATCCAAAGCTTCCTGTGCTGCAGGATTTTTCTCCACCTCTTGAAGAGAAGAGAGGGAAGACGGTCAGGAAAGAGGCTCCAGGGCACAGAACTGGGACTGGGGCAGCTGAAGGGACCTGAACTGGCCTCACTGGACAGAGGGGCTCCCACTTCCCTCAGTGCCCCAAGAGAAGAGCACTCAGCCCAGGGCAGCAGGGCTGGGAGGCAGGAAAGCCTCACCCACCTTTAGGAATTCTCTGCATAAGGGAGCAGAAATGCTGCTTGTGCTGCCATGGCAGGCTGGGGAAGAGAGGCTCCAGCTCATGGGAGCAGAGATGTCCAGTTGGGCCCCAGCAGCTGAGACACAGCCAACACCCCCAGGGAAAGGAGACCCTGGTCTTGGACTGCAGGGTTACCAGAGAGTTGCTCAAGCTAAATTAAATTTATAGTTGGTTAGCTGTTTTCATTAGCTTTCTAATTTTGCTTATTGTGCTTTCCTGCCCTATTCCTTAAACAGTGAAGATGTCTCTGTGCCCAGGAGGTGATGGCAGGGCTAAGGAGATGATGTGCTCTTCAGACTCACATAACCTCTGCTCCTGACCTACCTACAGCCACAGCACTGCTCAGGTAGTCCTGATTTTCCTGTTGCAGTTGCTCATCTGCAAAGCCTGAAGCACAGTCTCTAACTCTGATCACTAACAGTCTTCACTCCTCGCATCATCTACACTGTTTTCCTGCATCCTCATCCAATCTATTTTACTGTCTTTCTGGCTTTCCTTTGACACTGCTCTTTGTCAAGTGAGTGCTTGTTCCCCTGGTATATTGCTTGCTATCAATCCTTCTTGTGTGTTTGTTTTTGTATTGATTGTAGCCAAAACCTCTTGTTTGGCATTTAATTCCTTTTCCTGTTGTTTTCTCTTTTTACATTGAAATGTCTTGGCTCTACCAAGGAAATGTCTCTAATGAAATATACTCAGTGGGCATGAATTTTACTTATGAAGTCACCTCAGATCCGGTTGTTATCATGACAACTAAAGCTGTTTGTGTTTTGTCTCCTTGTTCTACAGCACTTGCACACTCCTGATCTTAAAGTAAAAAAAAGTTTGTAAAAATGTGTAGTGAACTTGGGCAAAATGAGCTTGTTCTTCCTTCAGGGGCATTCTCAGAAACTGCAGAAGTGTTGTGGTTGAAACGCTTACCCAAAATATTTCCCTTTGAAGTGTCCAAACTGGTTAAGATTTGACAAAGTTTGCACCTGCAGCTGCTGTTCTGCAGCTCCAGGGGTCAGGCAGCTCCGTTACAGCCCCTGCTCTGGCTGTGGCTGGAGGATCTGCACAGGGTGATGGTTTCTGTGTGCTCCCATCCCTCTGCTTCGCTCTGTTCATCCTTCAGGTCTGCCAGCCAGACATGTCTCTGTGCACCATCCAGGCACTGTTACTCTCCTGCAGGTATTTAAATTCTGTAGAACCAAGAATCACAAAGGAAATCTGTTGATAGATTTGTTAATTGTTGGTACATAATGGTATCTTTTGGAGAACAGCACCTGGCCAGGCTGGAACGTGCTGCCAGTTGGCGCTTTGGGGATACCTTAAAGGCAGGACAAAAGCTCACTGTGATGCTGCTGTATCACAGCACTCCCACAGCAGCACACAGAGCCACAATCTCCTGCAGGAAGAGGCTCTCTGCAGCACCTGAAGGGCAAACCAAGGGGAAGGAGCCTCGCTTGGTGAGCCTTGATTGTCTTACAGAGGGATCAAAGGAGATAAACCACAGTCTATTGCACTGTTTGTAAAATAAAGATTCCAATTACAGAAGGGGGTGCTGCATCTGTGTCTCCTTGACAGCTGTGAAGAGAATGAAAACAGCAGCTCTCATTGTATTAAGTTATTAATAATTAATTCTTCTCTGGAAGTCTGCATGCTTAGGCATTGCACAGACTTGTGCAGCAGGCTGGTTTGGGCTAAGGCTGAAATTTTCACAGCCATCACCTTCCCCTTCTACCTTTCAAAGGACATGAGTATTCAGGAGCCCAAGGGCCTGTCTGCAGTGGTGGGAGCAGAGCACTCAAACAGCTCAGGGGCAGCGTGTAACTTGGGGTACACCTGGGGACAGGTGTGAGCCTCCCTGGCCATGGGCACGTGCAGGGGACAGGTAAAGCCCCTGCGGTGGCAGCAGCTCCTGCCTGACGGTGGGGCTGGTGCCACGTGGCTGGAGGTCACCCTGGCCCTCAGGTGCTTGGGATCTTGGCCATTCCCTTGTGCCATTCCCCCGTGGAATTCCCTGTACAAAAAGGGAAGCTGGGCCTGGGTTGTTGCTTTGAAGAGCACCCAAAGCCCAGTGTTTGATGATTGCTCTGGGAAACAAGTTACACCTAAAAGGAAAGCATTTCGTTGGTTTAGGTAGAGGCTGGCCTGGCTATCCCAGCTGCTGGTGGGGGTCTCTGGGGTGTGGGGGTCTGTGG
>VWZG01003730.1:149716-215680 GCA_013396735.1 Grallaria varia
GGGGTGTGGGGTCTGTGGGGTGTGGGGGTCTGTGTCCTGACCTGGCTGTGCCCCAGTCTGGTAGTGGGAGCGGAGTGTGGGATGTGCCCCCTCCAAGGGGTCAGGGCAGCGAGCCCTGCTCCTGTCCCTGGTGTGAGGACCTGGGCTGGAATCTGCTGCTGGATGTGCTGTGGGCAGGGGCTGCCTGGCGCTGAACGCCCTTCCCTGTGGGTTTCTGCACAGCCTGACATCTCCCACTGCACTGCAGAGAGGGCACGGAGACAGGGATGGGGAGCAGCTCTGGCCAGCCCAGCAGAAGCTCCTGCCTTTGAGAAAGGCTTTCCAAGCTGGCTGTGATGTGTTGGCTGTGTTGGTGGAGGTGCCTGCAGGCTCCTCCTGAGAGGGAGGATGCTCCGAGATCCTTCCACACACCTGGAGGTGCCTGCACATTGCACGGTGTTTGCAGCCCATTTGTCCTACCTTTGATCGTGCCCTTGCTGAATGTATTCTGTTTGCGTGCCCTTCCCTCTCTCAGTATTGATCCCTTTTATAGTATTTTGTAACAACTTGGGTATGAATTCTCTTACAGTTCTCTAATTAGTATTCTTTTCTTACACTGCTAAGGCAAACCCAGTTGATAGTGTGGCTCGATATACACTGCTCAATATGTGTATATGAGCATCATGTAGTGCATAATATACACTGCTTGTTAAATTTGGCATTTTATGTGTGGTTACAGATAGTACAGTAATACAATAAAAGTGATATCTGGGAGGCAAATTTTTGATGCCTCAGATTTCAATCATACAAAGTGACTTTGCTTATTTTTCACAGCAGGGGATAGAACTAGATTTGATGAAAAACTTTAAATGCAGTGAAAACCTGGATTTTAGGATAGGTGTATTACCCCAGCAGGAAATAATCCATTGGCACATGAGGGGTTGGCTCTGCTGGCTGATGCCACAATGAGGGTGTGAGTCTGCCTGTGGCTGTCACAAGCCCTTCTCTCTGCATTTTTGGGCACATCTCCTGTCTGGGCTGGCTGTGAGGAGCAGGATTGGCTCCTGTGCCTGCTGGAGGGAACAGAGTGGCCGTATGGTGTGCTTGCCAGAGATTTACAATGAGTACACCAAATATCTTTCCTCAAGCTGTGCTAGGAGACTGTGTGTGTTCAGACACATGCTGGATAACAGTACACCATCCCGTGTGCGCTTCCAAGTCCTGTAAAATATCCCCTCTGCTTCCATTTCTTTTCCTGGAGAAGTTACCAGATGCTTCGTTATTGTTTTGCAAAACAGGCTGCATATTACCCATATGTTTTCCCCCTTGTTTTTCGGGAGGCAAACTAAACGTTGGTGCCTGTTTCAAGTATTCATTAAATATTTTAGGCAGGTTGGAAGTTAAGAGCAAGAGCTTTTCACAGCACAGAGCAGACAAATCTGTGCAGTGGGGCTGGTTGTGCAGGGGATGAGGATGGGGCTGTGCAAGCTCCTGGGTGGCACAGGCTTAATGGGAGAAGATTAATAATCTTCATTCTCTTGCAAGAAAGGGAATATTTCAGAGTGTTAGCCAAACCTCCTGGCGAGAGGTGGTAAGAGGTTTTTGATCCTTTAATCTCATTTTTGAAGAAAAGGAGATAAGTTTCTTCTGCCGAGTCTTCGGGGGTTATCAGCAGCCCTGAGGTGGAACAGGAGGGAGATTGGGGCAGGCTCTGGGGCTTTCTTATAGCCAGGCAAAAAATGGAGAGGGGCTGTTCCCTGGGACTGCTGAGGTGGAGGCTTAATTACAGGTCTTTGTTTTATATTCTGCTGCTCGACAGAGTCTCTGTTAAGGGCAGAAAGCTGTAGCTACACACACATCCTGTAAAAATGGGAATTCTGGAGAAAAATGCATCGTTCATGTGGTGCAGCTATCCAGGTGAGTTTAGGTCTATGCAGAAAAAGAAGACATGACTGAAAGTGAATTGTTTATAAACTAAGCACCTATCCCAGAGTAAATATTACCCAGAACCAGGGGATAGATTCTGTGAGTAGTGCCTTACTTCCCAAGTATTCCCCCTGGTGCTAATGCAGCTGTGCTGATACTTAGGGATTTGGAAGAATTTAGGTGGAAACTGGCAGGTATCCGTGTTTTGTGTTGTTGAATTTTCAGGAAGAAACTCCTGTTTCAAAGTTTCTGATAAATATTATGCCCTGTAAAACTCAGCCAAATGAGGCATAATCCGACACATTTCCTCCTCATCAAATTCCTCAGTAATTTCTACACTGTTTCATCCTTATTTTTTAAATGGCTTTTTGTTAAACTGCTTTGCTATTCTTTAATGTGTCTTTGTGCACCTCTTCATCTAATACAATGCTATAATAAAAAGCTTGCCTAACAACCAGTGGCTGCACTAAGTATTATGGAAAAAGTTATTAACATCACTTATTGACACAACCTCAACTATTCAGCTGTCAAAAGGTTGACACTTCAGTGGGTGACAAGTGCAAGAGATTATTAATAGCGTAATTTCTGCTGTGTTTCATGTCAGAGTGGAAATATCAATTGCTTGTGTGCTAAATTTTGGCTGCCCTGAGATCAGCTGAAGGGGGTAGAAGGAAACCAGAGGTCATAGGTTGACCGCTGCACCTGCTTTACTGCCAAGGGAGAGAAGGGCTCACCCTGTGTAGCGTTTCTTTGGAGAGGAAAAGGTCATTCTGTGAGAATGACACCAAGTTGGGAGGGAGTGTTGACCTGCTGGAGGGCAGGAGGGCTCTGCAGAGGGATCTGGATAGATTGGGGAGATGGGCTGATTCCAATGGGATGAAGTTCAATAAGGCCAAGTGCCGGGTCCTGCCCTTTGGCCACAACAACCCCATGCAACGCTACAGGCTGGGCACAGAGTGGCTGGAGAAGGGCCAGGCACAAAGGGACCTGGGGGTACTGATTGACAGGAAGCTCAACATGAGCCAACAGTGTGCCCAGGGGGCCAAGAAGGCCAATGGGATCCTGGCCTGGATCAAAAATAGCATGGCCAGCAGGAGCAGGGCAGTGACCCTTCCTCTGGACTCTGCGTTGGTGAGGCCACACCTGGAGTGTTGTGGTCAGTTCTGGGCCCCTCAGTTCAGGATGGACATTGAGGGTCTGGAGCGGGGCCAGAGAAGAGCAACGAGGCTGGGGAAGGGACTGGAACACAAGTCCTGTGGGGAGAGGCTGAGGGAGCTGGGGGTGTTTAGTCTGGAGAAGAGGAGGCTCAGAGGTGACCTCCTCACTCTCTGTAACTACCTGAAGGGAGGTTATAGCCAGGTGGGGGTTGGTCTCTTCTCCCAGGCACTCAGCAATAGGACAAGGGGGCACGGGCTTCAGCTCTGCCAGGGGAAATTTAAGTTGGATATTAGAAAAAAATTCTTTACAGAGAGAGTAATGAGGCATTGGAATGACCTGCCCAGAGAGGTGGTGGATTCACCGTCCCTGGAGGTTTTTAAACTGAGATTGGAGGCGGCACTGAGTGCCATGATCTAGTAAACTGACTGGAGTTGGACCAAGGGTTGGACTTGATGATCTCTGAGGTCTTTTCCAACCCAATCAATTCTATGATTCTATGATTCTATGAAAGCTGGAGGCTTCCCTGGTACCTCACAGGGGCTGTAGCTGGGAGGTGAAAGGTCTGTGATCTGGTGGGTTCTCTGCCTTTAGAAGGCTACAGACATTTCTGCTTAGCAAGATTTAGAAAGGGATGACCTTTCTCCAGAATACTTGAGTAACTTCCCAAGCGATGCTCCGTGACTTTGGCTCCAACTGTCTGTGCTATTTTGCTGTAAGTCCATAGAATTTTATTTTATTTTAACTGCATCCTGACCACTACCCAGTGCTTTAAGAGTGTTTACATCCCAAGCCCGGTGTCCCCAGGGAAGGCGTGCTCTGTTGTCCCTCCGTGGCTGCAGCTGGGTTTGTGCTGCAGTAAGTGCTGTGGGTGCCCCTGTGGCCTCCCTCCACTACTATACCTGCTGCAATGGTGCTCCTGCTCCGGCTGGCCCCGGGACACAAAGGAGACAGGAATATGGAAATGGGGAGCCATGCCCTGACACTGAATCCCTGCGAGCAGGAGCTGTGTCCCCATGTCTGAGGGCAGACCTGCTTTGTGGGGATAAAGCACCGTCAAAGCTGGTGAAAATTCTGACTGCTGACTGCTCTAACTGGTGGGCTCTGCTCTGCTTTCCTGCCAGGGCGGAAGTTTTCAGTTTAAGGCCATGATAAATGTTTTATTGCAGTGTTTCCGCCCAGCCAGTGGCCCCCTGCACCGATACCAAGTCTGGTGCCTTTGGCACACACAGCCCTGTGACCAGCTGTGAGTTCACTGGAGCCAGCCAAGACCCCAAAACCAGGAATTTGGCTCCTCGTGTGTCTGTGTGATTGGGGGTGCTCAGAACTGGACGGCCTCAGCAGACCTAGGCAGTCATCTCCTGAGTCTGTGTCTGTTCTCCTTCTCTAGGGTAATGCTAATGAGGCATGACTTGGGAAATCAAGTTAAAACCAGAGGTTTGTGGTGCCTGTGCTGTGCAGGTCTGCAAGGGAAGTTGCACGTGTGCCAGGACAGTGCACACACAGTAAATCTCTGCCCTGCATTGCATATAAAATAAGCTATTTAATTACAAGCTACTAAGACTTTACAAGCAAGTGAATCCGATTCATGCTCATCATAACTTGCATGAAAATAATGCCTGTACTTCAACAGATGAGCATATCAATGAAAATGTTAAAACTAAAATACTTTATTTCATCCTTAATTTGTGGTGGTTCAAGGCAATAACTGTCAGAGACAAATTAATATGTTTTATTAGGAAATGAGCATGTTGGAGATGTAGCATAATCTGTTCTGCAAGGGAATCATGGCAGCATGTAATGACTATACATAATGTATATGATTCCTATTGACTTTTCTCTGGTTAGCAGAAATGAGTAGTAGCTTCTGAACTGGTAAGTGGAGAGGTCTTGCAGGACTCCTGAAATCTTTGAAGCTAAGTGACAGCAGTTTGGAAAACATATTGCTAAAGCGTAATTAATAACTATTTTTAGCTGAACAGGGAAATGACACAGGGATGTTAATCATTAAATACGCTCAAAGTTCTTGCATACCTACTTGTGAATTTGGCCAACTTGTGTACATGACACCTCTCAGTACAAGTTAGGAGATACCAGTTCTTCCCTATTACCCACAGCTTGTTAGACCTTTAAACATTGCACAATAAACACAGGAAGCTCCATTTCACAAATAACTAGATGTGCCATTGTCATTTACTGCTGTGGTCTGGGTCTTGCAGTCCATTGATGCTCTTCTGTGTAATGCTCTGCCACGAGACTTTAAGGGCTTGCATGTGTATTTTAAAAAATGCTACTCCTCATTGCAGTTCTGCACAGGTGGAGTAGCTTTCATAACTAAAGGTGGAGCAAATTGATTAGAACAGTTAGACTGTGGTTAAAGGAAACAGTTGTAAGTTCCCTGCTAATCGATGAAGTATTCTGTAGAGCAGTAACGTATTCTGATATTTTTCTCTGTATTTAAAGTGACTGGCAACAGGCCAAGGGCACGGGGGCTGTGGGGTGCAGTGTGGTTTGAAAACAGCAAACAGGATTTTAACTGCGTGGTGCCAATTGACTTCCAGTGTTTACAAAAAATGGATTTATAGCCCCAGCTATGAGGGAATTAGTAATACTTACCTTGCTCATTTAATACACTACCAGCTGTCTCAAAGTGCTGGCTTGATTTGCTCATTGGCATTCTGCAGGGGTAGGTTGGGGAGGGACAGTGGGGGACAAAGGGCAGAGCAGGCAACAGTCACCTCCCCCAGAGGTGTTTATTGGCCCCTTCTTAAGGGGGAAGACTGCAATTCACCGTGGCTTTTTGTACTTGAGGTTTACTCTGTGTTAAATATATGGCTGTACATTCTGTCTGGCAGGGCCTTCTGTAAAGAAGCTCCTGGAAAGCAACGCAAAAATGAAATCTTTCCATGAGATCAGAGGCCATGCTACATATTTATTTTGTCCATGTATGTAAGTAAGTACAGGTAAAAAGGCAACACTGACTACCATGTGAACAGTGACTGTCCCTTTCCCACCTGCTGTGCTGCCACTGCTCAGCATTTAACAGGAACAGCCCCGTCCCTCCCCATGGGAACACCTGGGCTACGTTTTACACCAATTCACTTTTTCTGGGGTTTTTGTGTGGTCATTCTTCCATTTCTTTGAACGTGCTTAGTGAGCCCACCAGTGCTTAGCTGGTATTTCCCCTGTTGGCTACTATTTGTGTAGATGGCAACCCCATTGTGACTGGGGTGCTGTCCCAGTGTGGCACTGGCCATGCTGGGTGCTGTCCCAGTGTGGCACTGGCTGTGTTGGGTGCTGTCGCAGTGTGGCACTGGTCGTGCTGAGTGCTGTCCCAGTGTGGCACTGGCTGTGTTGGGTGCTGTCCCAGTGTGGGACTGGCCGTGCTGGAGTGCTGTCCCAGTGTGGGACTGGCTGTGGTGGGTGCTGTCCCAATGTGGCATTGGCCATGTTGGGCGCTGTCCCAGTGCAGGACTGGCTGTGCTGGGTGCTGTCCCAGTGTGAGACTGGCCGTGTTGGGTTCTGTCCCAGTGTGGGACTGGCCATCCTGGGTGCTGTCCCAGTGTGGGACTGGCCGTGCCAGCTGCTGTCCTGGGCTCCTGAGCTGCTCCTCCACTGGTCCACGAGCTACTTGCTCTCAAAACAAATGCTGACAGCACCGGAGAGGGGAAACACCTTGGATGGCTTGTCCTTTCCCTCTGCCTGGGGGTGCAGGGGAGCATAAACTGACTCAGGGAAGAGAACAGAGGAAGTAACTTCACAAAAAAACCCCTCCTCCTTTCCCTATGATTTTCAGTGAAGGAAAATATATGTATTTTAAATATATGTTCTGGGGTACATTTAGCACAGCATTTCCAGCTGGTCAAAGGAGGGGACTCCTGCTCTGGTCTCTGCTGGGGTGGCCTCACCTTGACTCCTGGGGGCAGTTTTGGGCACCACAAAACAGGAAAGGCATGAAGGCATTACAGAGTGTCCAAAGAAGTGACATGGAGATGGTTCAGGGTCTGGAAGGGCAGCGTGTGAGGACACTGAGGGCACTTGGGGTGGTCAGCTGGAGAAGAGGAGACTGAGGGGACACCTCAGTGCAGGTCCAACTTCCTGGGGAGGGGCAGAGCAGGGGCAGGCACTGATCTCTGCTCTGGGGGGACCAGGGACAGCACCCAGGCAATGGCTGGAGTTGTGTCAGGGCAGGCTCAGGTTGGATCTCAGGACAAGGTTCTTCCCCCAGAGGGTGGTGGGCACTGCCCAGGCTCCCCAGGGCAGGGGGCACAGCCCCAAGGCTGCCAGAGCTCCAGGAGCCTTTGGATGATCCTCCGGGGCACAGGGGATGGTCCTGGGCAGGGCTGAGGGTTGGACTGGATGATCCTGGTGGGTCCTTCCAGCTCAGCACATTCTGTGATTGTGTGAAATACAGGAGGGTCTTATCTTTTTTCTGTAGCTGTGGCTGCAGCATTTTGCAGAGCTCCTTCATGGAGAGAGTGCAAGACAACCATCTGGTCCCTGCCCATCAGCATTCACAGCCCTCCCAGCAATTAGCATTCTTAGTTTGCCATGGAATTAGTGCTGCTTCCAAGACACAGGGGAGTCTAGAGAGACTTGTGAAGAGACCATTTTATTCCTTGTGATACCATTTATTAGGGAGATAATTAAAAATTCACCATAAATGTTCTTTAATTAATACATCAAGATGAGAATGTAAAGTCCTTAGGGTGAAAGAAGAAACATCACCTTTAAATATAAAATGTACCTTACTTGCTTTAAAGTAGACCTTTGAGAAAGGCAGTTTTACTTATCTCAGCTTTTTAGGAAGTTGAGATTTCTTTGTAACAGGTAGATAATGGTTTCAGCTGCCTTTTTTTTTTTTTTTTAGGTGAGGAAATAACAGCACGTATTGAAGCGGAGTAGTGGAATACTGGTATTTTCATAGCTGGGAAATTATCCATTTAACACTTTTGGAAGATAAATTATCTGAATAATTGTAGAAGAAATTCAGACTTCATGTGTAATATAATACACCAAAGAGAGCTTTTGAAGAGAAGAATGCTTTTCAAACTTTATTTTCTGGAGGTTGGAGAAAAGAGAAAATACTTAAATAGGTGCCTTATATATAACAGGCCATACTATTCAGAAAAACACAATAGCATTATAAATTAATTCCACAGCTTATTTCTCTCGAGGTCTCCGTAACTCAGCATTTAATGTGTGCCTTCTCAGGTTGTCTGATGTGCTCTTTGGGTTTGCTTGAAACTGTCCTGGCATTAAACCTGCCTTATAAATATTCACAGCATGAGCAACATGAACAAAACATGATACCTTTGCTTCCCCTGCCACAGACAGCAAAACGTTCTGCTGGTTTTTGTGGGTGCCTGAGACAAATCCCTGGGGAATAAACTGGGGCTGAGCCTGCCAGGAGCACTTGGGTCTGGCTGTTCCCCTTCCAGGAACAGCTCTGGGCTCTGCCTGCAGTGGCCACCAGCCTGAGCTGCCCCTGTTGTCTTCGGTGGACACAGACATGCAGTTCCTCACAGAAACAGGAGTGTAAGAGTACATTTGTGGCCTTACTTGGTTCTTTTTGATACTAAGTGGTGCCCCCAAAGAGCGCAATAGAACTTGGCACTTTACTTTTAATTAAGAGGCAAAGTCATTTGAACCTAAAAGGAAAACTGCCTATTGCTGTTTATTTTTATTTATTTATTTTTAATATTCTGGTTGCAACTGCTGGAGCATGAAGGAAAAAATAAAATAGTGAGAATGAAAAGAGAATGGAATGAAAGATATGGGAGATGATCAGAAGGAAAGATAATTTATTGTAAGTGACTATGAAAGGTTAGTTCACCCAACTGCACATCTGGCTACATCCCGAGGCTACTGAGACTCTGTGCACTGCTGAGATGATGGGACTTTTACCCTACAAATTAGAGCTGATGAAAGAGTTACCAACTTCCCTTCTCCATCTTCAAAGAGAGGAATAAACTACAGGAAGTGTGAGCTGTTCATGGAAGAGCTGTTATATAGAACTTTTGAAAAACTGTACAGAGAGAGGAGGAGAGAGTGAGTGGTACAACTTCTTCAAAGTATTGTAGAATCACAGGACAGTGGGTTAGAAGCGACCTCAAGGATTGTCTGGTGCAGCCTTTTGTGGCAAAAGCTGAACATGGGGATCAAATGATACTGCGCATGGTTACTTTATGCAAAGAAAAATGAATGCATTGAATATATATTGCTTTTCTGGACTAGTATGGCAATATTGGCGTAGTGGGTAATCAAATTTTTAAGAATCTGAAAAAGTTATGATTGTAGAAGCAAAAAGAGAAGAGAGCAGACAAACTGAAGGTATTTTCTGGTATAAAAACCAAAGAGCATTAACATATATTGCAGATATAAACCTACATGAGTTTTAGCACTGACTAGGTAATACAAGCACAAGTAGGTAGATAAGTTTTTTTAGGCTTTTCCTGCGTTTAGCTTGGCATACATTTGCTTGGAATTGAACTGTTAGCAAAAAGGGCATCCTTCTGTCCCTTGTAGAATAACCAGTCCAGGACTGTGTAGAATTGCCTGGTTACAACAAATGGCATCCTCCGGCCTTCAGTGTTTCCAACTGTTTATTCTCTCTGAAATGTCACTCTGGTTTGAATGATCTCCAGTCTTAAAGACTGAACTCAAGTTTAATATTTCAGGGTCGATATTAAAAAGTTACACCAAAGAGTGTTGTAACACTGTTAGTCATGCAGACTTAGCAGCAGGTGATGTGTTATTCAGCTGAGGTGTTGAAAATGCCCTTGTTCCTGCAGACTCATGTGGGCTTGGCCATGAGTTTTAATACAGGATTCAGTGTGGCATTTTTTGCTTTGTTTTGTTTTGATGGAACTGGACTCCAAGCATGAAAAGATGCATCCTTTCTTCTTTAGCTCTACATTTGGCAGCTGTGGGGGAGGGCTGTTTGGGATCCCATCTGACTGATGCTGTTACCTACAGGCTTTAGTTGTGCTTTATTTAAGCGTATCTCAATGCTTAGCCTTCAGAATATATATTTTTTGCTCTCTATTATGCATTGCCCTGGTAATAAAAAGTTGTATACATATCAGAGAGGTTTTATTTCTACCTCCATTCTGATACAAGGTTTGTTCTTGAGCGACACCAGTAATTGGTCTGCAAATCACCATTGGAGGTGTGTTCCTAACAGAAGGGGAGGAGCTCAATGTGCTGTTGATGAGCCCCTTTGCTCCAGTATGTGTTTGATTAAAGCTAATGCTGCTTAGAGTATGCTCAGACTGCATCGTCCTGTAACCCCCACATGGCCTCAAATACCTGTTCCAGCTGGCTAAGGGTGCCAAAATGATGATGATTCACAGCCCTGGAGGAGTTCTGTAAACAGAGCTGGCTTTTTAATCTTGCTTTAGCAGCGTGAAATTAAGATAACTATTTGATTGATTTTACATATCTAATAGTTTGCCCTGGTCAGACTTACCTGGCTCCCAGCCCCATGTCAGATCCTCTTGGGCCATGCTACATAGGATAAAATTTTTTAGCATTGCAATAAAAAAATCTCTGGAGTCACCGAAACTCCCTATTCTTTAATTTAATTGAAGAAAGGCTGGTGCTCTCATGTCTGCAACAAATGATAGATAAGGAAACAAGTTCATGCAGTTCTTAAAGACGCTTTTGACTCTCATTTTCAAAGTTGAGACTTTACAGCATATTCTTATTAGATAGGATGATATAGCTGATGAATTACTCTTTAGATCAGAGAAGAATGCTGATAAGTTGGATTTGGTATTGTAGCTGTCATTGTGGTAGAAAACATTATCTCTACTAGAAATACACATTGAAGAGTCTTGTTTGCCTTTGCCTTTGTGAATGTCACACATACGATAAAAATATGTATTCAAACAATCTGGATAAAGGGGTTTTGCTCGTGAGTCCTCAGGGTCCCCAGTGTCAGCTCCAAGGGGAGGGCACAGTCAAAACATATGATTGAATTATTGAGGCCAGACCTTTGCATCCTTCCTGACCTACGTGCCGGTGCAAAGCTGCTCTTGCTGTCTCAATGTAGCACTTGCTGAGGGTTTTCTTGGCCACACGAGGACAAAGAGCCGGTGCAGGAGAGGCTGTGCTGGGCAGCTCCGCTCTCTGCAGCTCTGCCCCTGCTCCTGACGGGGAGAGGCAGCTGGCCAATCATTTCAGAAGATGTTTACCCCAAATTCCAACCCCCCAAGGGTGATTTTGAGCTGAACAGGATTAAACTATAGATTTGATTCTCACAAAATCCAATTTCCTCCTGTACCTAAGAACAGACTTGCTGAATTCAGGCTATGACACTTCACTGAACGTTGTTCCTGACTCCTCTCTGGGCTAATGCGTTCAAAGCAAAGGGAGCTAATTAAAGTATGGCTCTGTGTGTCTCAACAGCTTTGGGGTGTAATCATGGAATGTCATCTGGGATTTTAAAAACATGATATGTGGCACAGTCTGATAAGGTCAGAAGAAGAATGACTTACATTTTATGCTTTCAATGCGCTGCTGAGGCAGGGTGAGTGGGCAGCAGGTGAGTCCTTTTCCAGGGCAGAGGGTAAATGTCAGTGGTGCCTGCAGACCACCCAGCACATCCTCCCAGTGTGTCATTTGGCCCAACCCATGTTGCTGAGCAAGAAGCATCACCTGCAGTGGTGTTTCTGAAGGAGGGACTGTTTGCTGTGGCTGCCAGAGGTCGTGGCTGGTGTGGCCATCAATGGAGTTGGGCAGGAGCTTGTCTTGTATGTAGGTTTGATGACCTAGTTGCTAAAAAGGCTCAGTCTATTATGATTAGTGTTGGGATTAGTCTTCAGGTTTGAAAGAAGCATTCAGGTTTGGAATTTGCAGCCCCTCCCTGCTGCCCCTCTGACCGTAGATATGTAAGGATTTCTCTCTCTCACAGCTAATTAAACTTACTCAATATGTACATTGTAATCTGTAGAAAAAATAATGATCTTCTCTAATGGCTGGAAAGAACTGTTACAGTTAAAAATAATAAATAATTAACCTTTTGTCCTTAGAAATAAGAAGTTTAAAAATTACTTTAGTGTCTCAGATTTCGACAGAGGGCAGTGTGACATTGCTGTACGCATCTCCGGAGCCTTTTCGGTTGTGATGATTTATGTGGAGACTCTTCCACTCAGTGTCCTCATTAGGCTTATTATAGGAGTAATAGCATTGCTGAAAGCACAGGGAAGATGTAGAACAGAAGAGATTTTTACAATGGCTAGATGTGATAAAGGCAGGATAAACTGGATAACGTTTTAGGGTAATGGATGGAGTCAATTACAGCAGCATCCCAGGATCCAGGATAGCAAACAGGGCTCTGCAGGGAGCATGGGGAGAGGTTGTTGTTATGGAGCAGCTCCTAGACAGGGAATATTTCACTGAGTTTCTTTGGTGTGCAGACCTTGGCCACGAGGTTTCAGGCTACAGATTGCAGTTCCATGGAGCTGCTCCTTCTCTCCCACGAGCTGGATGTCCCCATGGCTGTGCTCTCCAGAGCTCTGTGAGGAGCAGCTGGTTTGAGGGGTCCCCCCCAAGGGTGCTGCATGTCTGCTCTCAGCATCACCTGCCATACGGGTGTTCCAGACTGTTCTCTTACAGCTGCCAATAACGAGTGTCTGGGAAGAAGCATTTTAGCAACAGAGAACAGGGAAAGGGCTTTCTGGGCCATGGAGTTCAGTCTCTTGTTATCACAGAAAGCCATGTCATTTAATCCCCTTCAGAAATGTCTCACACTTCATTTTTGAGCAGACATTGCCTTCTGCCAGGGATGACCCAGCTCAGAAGGCTGGGAAATGCAGAAACCCATCCTCCTTTGCTGTGCACCCACTCCAGTGTTCTGCCTGCCAGAGCTCAGGCAAGGAGACCCTACCCCGAAATACCTACCAGAAAGTGTAACTGTTTCATCTGTTAAATGAAACAAACCCAAACAATAAGTCTTCCATTGGGGTTTTTTCAAAAGGAAAATAATAAGAAATATTTGTGTACACCCCGTAGGAACGTCATGTTTTGTACTCTGCCTGCAAGCTCTACAGCAGTAGTTAATTAACAAACACAATTCCCAGAGCCCTGTTGACATTAATCATTGTTGCTGGTGCAAAAACACAGATGTTTTGGCTTGAAAAGGTGCTTTGGTGGTTGGAGCTCTTGCTGTTGCTAAACTGAACAGCAGTGCTCATTTAAGCTCAGTTTAAAAGATAAGGAAAGAACTGATGTTTGTAAATGGATGAGAGCAAAACATCACTGAGAAAGGTGCCTGCAAAAGAGGAGCAACTGAGGGCACAGGGATTAAAATACTTGGGTGTTACTTGGGTAACAGCAAGTATTGATTTACTATAAGCAAGTAGTTGGAGTCTGCTAACATGAAATATAAACACACAGAAATCCTTTTAATTCTACACTGGAAGGGGCTGCCCAGGGAGGTTTGGAGTCCCCAGCCCTGGAGGTGCCCAAGGCAGGACTTGCTGTGGCACTCAGTGCTCTGGGCTGGGGGACAAGGTGGGCATCGGGCACAAGGTGGGCTCCGTGGGCTGGGAGGGCTTTGCCAACCTCAGGAATTCTGTGCTTCAAAAGCTCTTGAACTTGTATGTCAGGGCTGCAGCAGAGACTTGTTGGCCAAAAGTTGGTTTACTGTCATCTTGTTCTCCACGACTCAGGATTTCTGTCTACATAAACTTATAGCATGTATCACTCAATTAGTGTATTAGCAAAGGGAAAGTGCAATGCTAAGCCTGAAGAGAATGACATGAAAGCGTGTTTTTAAACGTCCCTTAAACTCACTGTCCTTCAAAAGTGGACCTGTATGGTGCACGTGTGTCCTCATGTACCCCTGGAAGAAAGATGGGAAAGAATTTGTAACCATTTCAGTAGGAATAAGTTTGTAAAGCAGGGCTGGAGCTGAAATTGGGAACTCAAACGAGATAGCTGGGAAAAAGTGTGAATGGGGAAAATGAAGAAAAAATTATTTCAAGAGACTATTTTATGATAGACCAAATGAAGATAAGCAGTATTTAACTGACTTTATTGAAAATGAAACCTATATTTAGCCTACTAACTGGCTGAAATGGCTTTTAAGGGAAGTATCCGATATCCAATTTGGATCCAGACTCCTGCCGGTGAAGCTGCTCGCGTGGTGGGATGATGTGTGTGGTTGCATTAGCCCCAGTCACAAGTGGCCCTGTGCCTGGCAGCTGCACTGTGTGCTTATTACGGCTGTTCCAGAGATCCCAGTAATTATAGATGGGAATGCATGCGCATTCTCCCCTCCTGGAATTCCGAAGCAGCTTTGCACAGCTATCAAAGTGCTTCTTCAAAATGCCCTGTGCTTGCCTGGTTGAAGAATTCCTGTGCTGTTTGGTGGAGTTCCCTTCACACACCCTGTTCTCCCAGCTGGATAAGCTCCTGGGAGAGCGGGTTCTCCTGCAGATTGCTCTTTCCCCGTTGTTCTGACGGTGTTTCAAAGCTGGTAATCTGTTCAGCCCCACAGCTCGTGTCCCATCCCTCTGGAAGAGTCTGGCGTGTTTTCCTCTCCTGCAGGAGCAGGGTGGGAGCGGGACTCGCGCAGATCCCTGGGCTGGTCCGGGAGGTTCTTTGGCCGCTTTAGGGAAGCGCTCCGGCAGCGCCGCTTTAGGGTTGCGCTCCGGCAGCGCCGCTTTAGGGATGCGCTCCGGCAGCGCGGCTTTAGGGACGCGCTCCGGCAGCGCGGCTTTAGGGATGCGCTCCGGCAGCGCGGCTTTAGGGTTGCGCTCCGGCAGCGCCGCGTTAGGGCTGCGCTCCGGCAGCGCGGCTTTAGGGTTGCGCTCCGGCAGCGCGGCTTTAGGGTTGCGCTCCGGCAGCGCCGCGTTAGGGCTGCGCTCCGCTCCGGCAGCGCCGCTTTAGGGATGCGCTCCGGCAGCGCGGCTTTAGGGTTGCGCTCCGGCAGCGCCGCGTTAGGGCTGCGCTCCGGCAGCGCGGCTTTAGGGTTGCGCTCCGGCAGCGCGGCTTTAGGGTTGCGCTCCGGCAGCGCCGCTTTAGGGATGCGCTCCGGCAGCGCGGCTTTAGGGATGCGCTCCGGCAGCGCGGCTTTAGGGACGCGCTCCGGCAGCGCCGCGTTAGGGATGCGCTCCGGCAGCGCGGCTTTAGGGACGCGCTCCGGCAGCGCGGCTTTAGGGATGCGCTCCGGCAGCGCCGCTTCCCTGCGGCTCTGGAGAGGGCAGTGCGGCTCCAGCCTGGCCATCCTGCCCGCGTCCGTCCGCGAGCCCACGGCGCTGTCGGACGGGCATTGCAGGAACGGCAGCGAAATACACTTTATCAGCCTGACTTCACCCCGTCTCCAAACTGCTTGCAGACATTTTTTTCTCGACAAAACTCCCGTTGAATCAAAACTCACGTTGCCGTTTGATTTAATAATGTGTTTGGTTGGTTTGCCCCTCCAGAGGAGGGGCAGAGCCCCCACCCCAGGACCTGCCCTCTAACTCCTGCTGTTGAGCGCCGGACGAGTCGCTCGTGGTGTCACAAGGGGCGGTGGCACTGCCACCGTGGTATGGCAGCCCCCGCTGCCCGGCCTGGGGGCACAGCCGGGCAGGAGCAGCGCCTGGGCTTTGGCACCGGCTCCCAGCACCAACAAAGCACCTTCTGAAGGTACTACAAAAGCAGTGTCTACTTGCATATTGAGCAGAAGGAGGACAAGCTATTATTAAATGATTGTAGTGAAGAAGAACATTTCTTTCCACCCTTAGGCTAATATTAAATATTCCCAAGGTCAAGTGTAAGAGAAGATAGAAAAAGACAAGAAGCATAGTGCTGTCAGTTGTATTTTCTGTTTTCATTTAACTGTAGCCTTAAAACCAGAATTATTTATAGCCGTGATGTAGCTCCTGTGACCCTGCTTCCTGCTCTTCAGGAGTCCTCGCGTTTGTGCTCTAAAAGAAGCTGCAAGTTCTTCTTTGAGTCTCTGCCTTTTGTGTATGCTGGACAACAGAAGTTGCCTGGAGATTTCTTGCCTTCAATTTTAATTACAATTTTTTTGCTGCATGTGTATTTAATATTTTCAATATCTGAAGAGTCCTTTATGCTGAGGCTGCCTGAATATGGCTGCTTCTGGAAGATCTATTCTGCACCAGTTTGCATGGATATATACATTAAACATAATTGATGTGCTAAGGAGACATCTAGGTTCAAACATGAACTTTAAAGGCAGATTTACAGTCGTGGCTTGTTGTGTTAGAGGTGGAATAGTGGGGGTAGGGCTGTCCCCAGGCTGGACAAGTTGCTGCTGTTCTTTTGGGCTGACACTGCACACGGTGGAGGTGCCATCATCCCGAAAGGTAACTGCAAATCTGAGCATGATGGGACATGTGGAGTTACATGATAAAATTTATCCTTGAATTTGCTCTAAATTTAGTTCAACATCACTGACATCAGAGTAGCATTTTAAAGTTAAACATTGCTTTCATATGTGTGAACTTTGCTGGTGGTGGAGAGTAATAGAAGAGAAGCACCAAATGCTGAAAAATTCCAGCAACCATTTTAAAAGTAAAGAGCCTATGTTTAATTCATTTCAGTATACATAATTACAGGCTTTAAATAAGGGGTTATTCAGCCACTCTCCTATTCATCATTCACAACAGCATCATTTCTAACCTTCCAAGTGTCCTTGAACAAGTTGCTTGTTTTTTGCCTCAGTTTCCCATTTATGAAGTGCACAGAGATAATAATTCTTGTCTTCTTCACATGAGTTATAGGACACAAAATGCAGGACTTAATTTAAGCACAAATGCCAGCCCTGCTGGAGTCACACTATCATAAGCTGTATGGTTTTGTACTAATTTTACACAAATGGATAATCTAGTTAATTAAATAGTTGCATGCATGTTAGTTCCACGTAGTTGAAAGTGTGTCGGTCTTATGAGACATGTGTTGGAGACACATGTCCATACACTTGAGGTATTGGAGGTTTTATGTCAGCTGGCTGGGGACAGGCATAATTTTATTTTGTAAAACAAATGTGGTTTTCTAATGGGTGAGTTTCGAGTGCCTGTGTAACTATATGAGTTCAGTTGATAGGTTTGGGAGTAGTATAGGAAATGGCTCCTATGAACCCTGCTCTGCAACTGGAGAGTTAATTTTTGGGTGTCTGAACATTTTCAAACCCTCTAATGAATGAGGGTGAATCTCAATCAAATCTGAGTCCAATCAAGCATGGCCTTCTTTTGAGCTTCCTAGGGTAATTCAATTTTCTTTTCATTTGAATTCTTCACTACTTTAGATTTTAAGTGTTTCATAATCATTTTTTGAATGAAAATTCTGGTCCAGCTAGCTACCTGCCTATGTGCTTATCATGCTTATGATAAGCAGTTTCTGGCAGTTGAAGGTCCAGCAGGAATTGGTGTTTATCCCTGTCTGGCAGAGTGCTCTGGTCAATTCTGAACCCGAGGAATGTGTTGGGGCTGCCCCCGTTCTGAAGCTGCGTGTGCTCATGTGCTTTCCTGGAAATATATGAATTTCAGCAAAGCAATGAACGCTTCCTAATTGGGACTTAATAATTAACTTCCTCTTTATTTGCGCACGAGGCGCTATCAGATGTGTCACGGTGATGCATTTTCCTGTCTCACTTTCCTGACTCCACATTCACTCGTGAAGCGATGACGCTCCATCGCAGACGCTTTTCCCTGTGTTCTGTTTCCCAGAGCTCCATCCCTCCTCACATTTCCATGCCAAACAGCTCGGTGAGAACCAATCAGGGGATGTGACAAATGTTGAGAAGGCTTCTATCTCCCCTGGCTGCCAGTGGAGCACTCATTCTGTTTTCAGGATGTCAAATGATGTGTGCAGGCAATCAGCTCGGCTCACTAGCACTCAGCAGGGGACGGGGAAAACTACCTGGGCCTCCTCTCTGCCTTTAGAGGTGAAGCAAGGGAGTACATGTCTCAAATGTTATTTTAAAACATTCATTAGAATTTTATATATTAAAAAAAAAAAGGACTTATTTCTTTCCTATTTACAAGCTTTCATCTGTTCATTTCAGAGCCTGATTTTGCTGCAGTATATGTTTTTATGTAACCACTGATTAGATGATTATCAGCTGTGACCTCATCTCAGCCCCTCACTCCAAGGTAAGCTGATGCAGGAGGCAGATAAAGCAGCAGGGTTATGAAATGAGCACTATCATGAAGTTATTATTTGCTATTCAAGGCTTGATTTCACGGCTCATTATTTATGTAGGTTCAGCTATACTGAGTTCCCTTGGGCCATTCGGGTTTTATGCTGGTGCAAGTGAGAGCAGCAGCTAGTCCTCTTATTTGTGTGTTGTCAGCATCCACCTCCACCTTTTAATCACTAGTTTATGTATTTGCCTGTGATGCTCTCCCTTGCCACACCCCCCAGCAGGGGCTGTCTTTTCCAATGGAAACAGAATCCAGATGTTGCACTTCACCCCCAGTGCAGCCCCGAAACACAAATGGCTTGGGTCAGCTCTGAGCTCACACATGTGTGCTTGCATGTCCATGTGAGCACACATGTGCTGAGGAGAGCCCTCACCACGCTGTGCTTGCAGTACCTGTGCATGTTCTTTGTCTGGAATTCTGTAATTAAGGTCTAATCAGGAATTTGTGCTGACTATCCATCATATATTTTAATAAATTTCTATCAAAGTGTTGTAGGTGGTGGACACTTGTGGGTGGCCTGTAACTCTGAGTGCCCGTCCAAACCTGCACTTCTGATCTCCGGCAGAAGCCTGGAATGGGATGGCTGTAAAGTCTGATAATGCCTGAATTAGACAAGTGGCACATCCCAAATCCTCCACGTACTAAGGAGACATAAACCAGAGCCACTGACTGGGAGTCACGTGTAGGGCTTTTGGACACAGCCTGCAGAGGGAAAACTGAGCCCTCGGGGTTGTGGAAAGCAGAGCTGGGGTGGCAAAAGAAGGGTTCCCAAAGTGAGAAGTGGTCTCAGGAAGAAGTGGGTTCAGAAAGAATGATGATAATCCTGCCTGGAAGAAAGATCCCGGATATGGGATACGAGTAGGGGGATGAATGCTGGGGATGCTCAGGGACCTTGGCCATGAAGACCTGAGGGTGACACAGCTGGAGCAAGATGACTTTCTGCCCGATCTCCCTGCCAGACAGGGAAGTTGAGGCCTGATGAGCAAAGGCAGCACTGAGGGGATGAGGGTAAAACTCTGATCTCCTTGGTTTTTTGAATAAACCCCAGTATCCAGACCTACTACAGGTGGTTGCTTTCTCCGACTCACCCACGACACCAAGGAGGAAAACCCTTTGTGCAGCCTCAGAAACATCCTTTACTGCATGATTTGGCTTGTCCTGCAATGCACAGGCAAAGCCTTCAGGATAATTCTCAAGGGCAAAATTCTCTCTTGGGAACTTCAGGGAAATATTCAGCAGTTGCTCTCCCGGGTGTTTGGAAATATCTCTGGTGTCAACAGGAGAGTCACATCACCTTGCACTGCAGGTGTGAAGGACACAATCATTCTAGCGACAAATTTTCAATAAGCCAGGACTCAAAGAGAGATCCAGACAAATGCTCTGGTGAGGAACAGAAAGGATATTAGTCAAAAATATTGAAGGTGCACAACTTTGGAGGGGCTACCAAAAACAAATATCAGTTTTTTGGCTGTTGTATACAAGTCTGCACCGTATTTCTTTTGCCTGACAATAGAGAGCTGGGAGAGATGAAATCAACATTCATAAGGGAGCTGGGAAATACAGGTTTTCTCTCTCAGCAGCATGAGTGATGTTTGGGTCTTCCTCATGCTAGCACAACTCGTTTTACAGAACAAAACTCTTCTCTGCTGCTTTATTATCAATGTTCTTCCAAGAAACAATCCTATCTGTGTTATTATATTGATATATTATTTTCCTGTTTCTTTTTCCTGGTACACAGAAATATACAGGGAACATTCCTACATATTATAAGGTTCCCTTGCGCTTTATTCCAATTTTTAATGTTAATATTTCTGTTGTATAATTTTAGTTTAAAATCATTTTATGTGAAAGATAGTGAGCAGGAGTAGGTATCATATTAGTTCTTCCCATTTCTCGCTTGGATTATGGACCCAGAGGAAAAAAAAGGGATTCTGCTGCAGTCCCTGCATGGCAAAGGGCCAGGGGGTTTGGAGGGAGGATCAAGCCTGTCTGTCCTGCTTGGCAGGCACTGTGCTTTCTCTCAGGAACTGGAACAAAATAAATTTCATCTCCTCTAACAGGTGATACATCAGAATGCTGTGTTTCTTATTGATTTGGAAATGTGTCCCTCCGAAGGGCCCTTCCTGGGATGGTGCATTTACATGTTGTCCCTGTAATTAGATTGAGTCAAACACTTCTGCCTCATAAAAAAAATGTCAGGACCACCTGAATTATCAAACAATCTAAAATTGCTTATGAACAAAGAGTTCATTCATTTTTTCTCTCTCATCCAGTAATTTATACTGGGGAGCTTTCCCATCCAGTTGTTTTGGCCAGCTATCTGGAAGGAACCTGTATGTAGTATTGATGCAGGAGTGATATAGTAAGTTGCATAAAGTTTCCCTATGGCATCTTAGGAAGAAAATAAATATTCCAAGGAGTTGAGGTTATGAGTTCCAGTGAAAAACAACACTTTAGCCTAACTGCACATACAGGCTGGGAAATATACTGCCTTCTGTCAGGGCAGGAGGACTGTAAATGCATATTAGCTGAACCCATGCCAAGCAGTGTGGCTGCTCTTGGATCCTCTTGGCGATAGGGGAAGTACTACTTCATGTCAACATAAATTTTTAGATTACTTTCACAGTGGGGGAAAAAAGAACTTGTTTCAGACCTACTGCTCTGCCTTATATCTGAAATACAAAATGCTGACTGTATAAATCTCAAACCCAGGACAATTTAGAAAGATGAAGTGTTCTAGATGCCTCGTGGTATTTGTGGCAATTATGTGCATCTTGTTGCTCAAAGAGGTTTATTTAAGTTTATGTTTAGTTCTGGAAATAAGAAAAGAAAAGGAGAGTCGTCATACCAGAAATTCAACCCGCCAAAGGACTCAAAGGGCGATTCAAAGTCATTATTTTCTACTAAGACAAGTACAGAGTAGAGAATTCAGAAAGGTGGTTATTGTTCCATTTGCACAGAGGAGCAGTGATGGGGAATGCACCTGTGGGAGGCTCACCTGTCTGACAGGGAAACCAACACACACCTTCCCAAACTGACCAAGCTTTGGGTAGGCTCAGCCTTGTGGCTTTTAGACCTGGCCCTCAGCAGCAGGCCTTGGAGATAATCTCAGAGCTGTCCGTAGTTTAATTTGGGGGGAAATTCTGGGGAAGGGCTTAGGCAAGGATTGTAATTGCTCAAATCATTAAGATTGAAAATAGCTGCTGATGGGAGTTATTTTCCTATATGACACTCTCCAGAAAATACAATCAGGGGTGCAATAGCCTTTCATTAACATCAGCACCCAGGATAATGATACAAGTAAAACTGTTGTACTTTATTACATCCTTGCTGTCATTTAATTGCTCGATAATGGGTTTTCATAACAATAGAGGCCCATGGAAAGTTGGCTGGAGAAATCCCAACTGGTGAATTAACGGTGGCAAAGTTGCCGTTAACAAAGCGAGTTGTTTGGGCAGGTCACTCCGAACAGATGGCCATTATTTAGGGAAAATAGCTGTGGAGCTGGGTCTCATGAGAGAGGCTGAAGTTCCCATATTTAATATGAACTGTATGAAAATGTGCAAAAGGGTTCTCAGGGCTGGGCAGACAAAAGAAGGGCTGTGCTGAGAAGCTTCACAGCGGTGCCCTTGTGAACGGTGAGTGCTGAGAGGTGGAACATGGTGCTTGGCTTTGTTTTTAATATGGTCCTGGATCCGCTTCTGTTAATGAACTTAACCATAAGCAATCTGCTGTTATTTCATTTGATGAGCCTCTTTTGCATGCATCTGTACAAAACTCACACAGAGCGTGGGCAGACTGCTACCTTTGAATAATAATATTAATCACTATTAATAATACATAATGCTTACATGCAAATGGATGCTTACATATGCAAACATGGGGGTTCAAACATGGGGATGCAAATGTTGAAATGCTAGTGTTTGTTACATTTGATGTTCAGGAACTCTAGTGGGATTTTCTTCTCATGAAAGAGCTCATGTCTCATTTGATCACTCTGGGATGCAGTTGGAAGAAAATTAATTACTTGGAGTGGAGTGGACTATGAATTTTATTTTCACAACTATCGGACAATCTGTTTTGTAATTCAGTTGTAATTTCCAGAGTGAGGATGGGTACACAAGAGGACAGAGTGTAACTGTCATGGTTTTGTTACAGGGAGGTGAGGCTGAGATAAAATCGGGCTGTTTTCCAGGGAGGTTTCTCATACAAATTGAAGTTGTAGCTGTCAGTCAAATCTCTTTTCCATTTGTGACTCTCAGCTTTCACTCATAAATTTCAATGAATAACAAAGGAAGTTAAAGTCCTGCAAAAGACCACAGTGAACAGCAAACTATTTTTTGAAGAGCCCTTTTTCCTCTGTCACGTAGATGGGAAATAAATAAAATCCCAGCTCCCTAAATCATTCTAAAATTGCCAGATACCCAATTTTCCTCTCATAAGAGGCATCTTAACCTCCCAGAGAAGAGGTATTTTACTTTTTGGGATTCTCTGACTTCTTTCATCTCGATTTTAGGAGTTTTAGTAGGAGGCATATGTGTGACAGTGCAGTTGGGTCTGTTACAGCAGAGGGGACTGGCACAGCAAACTGGGATGTAGGGAGGGTGTCCAGTGGTGTAACTGGTTTGTCTGTGCTTTAGGGGCTGTGTTGTAGCCGGCTGAGTGTACTGCTGGAATGACGTGTGGTTTTCTATCCAATATAAATCCAATACTGGCAATGACATAGTCAAACCACATGTGCCTCAGGTCTGGGAGCTCTCAGAGGTCTGGAAAGGCCAAAGCTTGTTTGGCCCTAATGGGGCTGAAGATGATGGGAAGGAGAAGGTGGAGCTGCAGCCCTGACTTGCTGCTGGCCCTGCCCTGGCACTGCACAACTTCTCCTGCTGGGCTGTGAGATCAGGTCTCTTGGAGCAGCATTTCCACACGCGGGTGGTAGAAGGGCAAAGGCAGACACAAACCCGAGAACTGAGGCCACTGGCTCTCTGGAGAAGATGCAAGATGCAGGGCTCATCCTGCAGCTCCCAGGGCTGCAGAGAGCATGACTCTCCTTAGGGGAAGGTACTGCTGGGATTTCTGTTTGACCCTTCCCCTTCAGACACATTCATCTGCTCCCATTTCCACCCTGCAAAAAGTGGTGTTTTAGATACTGCCAGCACCTTTGCTGGGGGACACTTAATATTTTAGGTGTAGTGTAACAGTGCAGGTTCATTGCCTTGTTGTAGTGTCTGAGTAGTAACAACTGCAATCACAGAATCATAGAATATTAATCTTTTGGTTTTTTTTTTTTGAGGAGGGGGGTTGTAACTCATGGGCTGTATCCCTGCTTGGAAGAAAACTGTGCACAACTGCTCTGAGAGCATCCTCTCTGCTCTGCTGCTAACAAGCTAGTGGAGTGATGCTGGTACTCGACAGAGAAATTGCACCATGACAGTCCTTTATACCATGGGGCAGGGCGACTTGGGAAAAATGAGTGTAATCACCTCACTAAATACCAGGGAAGTTTGTAACCTGCTTGTGTGTGTGCTCTGAAACAAATGACAACTCTATCATTGGTGAGCTCTCATGGTCAATGTTTTGGGGATTATTAAATGCCTGCAGTTTGTTCATCTTTTGGAAAAATATCCAAGCTGTTCACATGGAAAGCAAATTGACTTTTTGTTTACTTTTTTTAAAAATGCAAACATAAAAGTTTATCTATTGTAAAGTAATTTGGTTTTAGTCTTGTCCTACAGAGTTCCTCTAAATGCAATCAAACAATGCAAAATGTATTCAGAGAGCTAATCATCTGCAGAAATGGCTCAGTGAGTCTTGAGGGTGGACCAAAGCTATCAAATGGGAGGCATGGAAGATAGGGATGCGAAAACCTATTAAATCACTTGATCCTTCAAGCCTCCAAATGCAAGGCATTTTCTTGGAGTGAAGGATGTGTCAAACTAAGAAGAATTATTGCAGCAATGAGTGCTTTTTTGGTGTTTATTTTCTTGTACTGATACATTACAACAGAGGAGGAGCAGAGGAGCAGAGTGTCATTGCAGGGTGTCACTCCATAGCCAGGGTTGTGTAAGCCCCGATAATCAGTGTGTTACTGTGGTGTCTTTATTCTGGGTTGCAACTGTAATAATGCGTCATGGGAAAACTGTATGGGGGTGCCATAAAGCAGCTCTATGTGGGGACTTATCCAGAATCCACTGGAATTATTGGAGAGGGGCCTACTGGGCACTGGATCAGACTTAGGATCACAGAGGTTCTTCATAGAATCACAGAATGCTTTGGATTGGGAAGGACCTTAAAGTCCATCCCATTCCATCCCCTGCCATGAGCAGGGACACCCTCTACCAGCCCAGGTTGCTCCAAGCCCCATCCAACCTGGCCTGGGACACTCCAGGGATCCAGGGGCAGCCACAGCTTCTCTGGGCACCCTGTGCCAGGGCCTGCCCACCCTCACAGGGAACAATTCCTTCCTAATAGAATTTCTTCCCTCTTCTCATGGAAGTGTGGTCTGTGAACAATGGTCTCTTCTCAGAGCAGAGCTTTGGAGAGCACAAAACTTTTCCTTTGCATGGCAGGGCTTCCAAGCTGAATTCACAGCAACTGCCTCTTGGGGATGAAAACTTCTCAGAGAGGGAACTGTGTCTTGATTCAAATTGCTTGGATTTGCAGAATTTGAAGTGATCACATTTTCTTAGTTTTGTTGCCTGTTTGCAATCCAACCATCTAACTCATTCTTGTGCAATACAATCCTCCTCTGTGTTTGTGAATAAAGCTATGCTTTTAATCAAGTTTCACTGTAATGGTGGGGAAATGTTATTAATAATACAGAAAACCTTTTACTTGTAATTAAAATGGGGAAAAAGTATTATTTTACAATTATGCTGACAGCCTGTCTTTGATCTTGGAACCTTTGTCAAGGTATGTTAGTAATGAAAATGAATGCCCTCTCATTTATACCTCTGAGTAAAGCTATCATTATATTTACTAAGCCAGAACTGCCCTGTGAAAATAAAGTACTGTGTTAATTGTACTCCAGAATGGGATTGGTTGGCTTTTTAACCTTTCTTCCCACGTCTTGTCACTTCTGCATTATGAAGCTCAAGTGGAAAAGGAAGTGTGTGGTAAAATGACAACAGTTTTTGCAAACATTTAAATAATTTAAAAGGTTAATAAAATAGCAGTGCATAGGGAGCTGGATTTGTCAGTTTACAGTGGTGTGTTGCACGAATGGAGTGTCTGTAGGTGACTTGAGGGGAGCACAGCACTCTCTGCGGCTTCCCTGCGTGCCAGCTTTGCCTCAGAGCAATACAATAGCTGTAAGTGATAACAGCATTTGGCCCTTGGGCACAGATACTTGGTATTCAGCTGTTGCTTAATGTGGAAAGGGAGAATTAAAATTAAAATGGAAATTTCTGTTAGTTTGCTTTACTGAAGTCAGTGTTTTCAGACTGACATCATGCAAAGGGTTGTACATACATTGCTGCAGCTTCTGTTTTCCTTCTCCTCCATTCCCCTCTCCTGAAGTGGCTTCAGCTTCCCAGTGCAGGTGGTGGAGGCACAGGACCTTTAGGAACTCGGAGAGGGCAGTAAAAGCTACATCAGAGGCTGGATGGGTATTCCAGCAGGCAAACTACACTGGTGGCTCCAGCTTCTACACCAGCAACACCTGAGCTTTGTGACTTACACATTCAGTCTGGGCTGTGGGTTGTGTTAATCCTACATGACCCAGTGCTGAGGAGATGCTGATCTTTTTCCAGGTATGGATACAGATTTCTGGAAGTTTGATTGTTTAGAGGTAGCATGAAAATTTTACCCAAGTCTGGATGGGTTAACTCCAAATATTTAGTCATGAGGAAAGGCTATTTTTGTAGCCTCTCTCTTTTTTTTTTTTTTTTTTTTTTTTTTTTAAGAAAAGTAAATTTATGATTAAATAGCTGATAAAAAAATAAATGATGCCCTGCCCATTTTCCTTTTCCTCTTCTCCATTTCTTATAGCTAGTGTAAAGACTAGGAGGCAGCTTTGGAGAATGTTTTAAGAGCCATCATTCACGTCATGTCAAGGCTTCCAGGATGTTATAAAATCTAAATTAAGCATGATGGCAACACTGCCTGGAAATTACTTTTTTTTACATGTGAGAAGAAACAAAGCCTGTGCCGTATGTGTTGCACTCCAGAGGGGAACGACCATTTTGGGTGCATGGGTGGGTTTGAGGTTGCTGAAAGCATTCCCTCGCCTCTCGTGTGTGTTTGGGAGTGCCTGGATGTGTGGCAGTGGGAATCCCAGCTGGCTGCCCCTGCTGCACAATGTCACTTGTACAAAGTCCCCTCAAATGGGTCACAGAGTTCCTGGTGAACACTTTGTACGGCCACAGGAATTCCAGCACTGGTACCCCACACATTACACCTTCCTTGCATGAACCTCCCATGGGTGCTCTGCTCCCTGCTGAGATTTCCCATCCCAAATCCTTCCTTCCCTCCTCAGCCTCCAGATAGCAGCAGAATTCCTGCTGTCGATGAGGTTGTTTCTTGATTTCCAACCCCCCCTGTATTTATCACCTTATTAATTCCCCTCCATAATATTAAAAATGTTAATTCCGTGTTTGCTAAGTCGCCTGTTTCCCGGTGAGAATAAGACCAAGCTGTTTAATCTTTCCACACAACCCGCTGCAATTTTTTAGAATTGTTATCATTTTGATTACTCTGTAATGCACCTCCCAGAACAATTATAAACTCTGTAAACTGGAGCTGTGACAAGCTGTTTGTCAGAGATGTGGGCCCTGCTGAGGAAGCCTTTGGAAACTGGCCGTGGAATCTGTGCTTTCCAGGCAGCCTGTACATCAGGTGTGTGTTTGTTTTGGGGGACCCTCGTCCTCAAAGGAGGATCTTCCAAGGATAAAGCAGCTTGGGCAGGGTCAGAGCAGAGAGTGAGGAGTCTCCTCTGAGGGAGGAGGGCTCTGATCGTGGACACCAAGGGAGCCCAGTAAAGGACCCTGGGCAAAACCTTTGAAAATCAGACATTGAAGGAGAGAAATGAAAATGGCCAGCAGGCATGAGAAGGGCTGTTCCTGTGGGGTGCAGATGTGGGGTGGCAGGTTCTGTGGAGGGGCTCTGATGATCACCCAGGTGTGCCCACAGGACATGAGTTCTCTTGTGTTCTGTACAGTCACAGAATGTGCTGAGCTGGAAGGACCCACCAGGATCATCCAGTCCGACCCCTGGCCCTGCCCAGGACCATCCCCAAGAGTCCCCTCCTGTGCCCCAGAGGATCATCCAAAGGCTCCTGGAGCTCTGGCAGCCTTGGGGCTGTGCCCACTGCCCTGGGGAGCCTGGGCAGTGCCCACCACCCTCTGGGGGAAGAACCTTGTCCTGAGATCCAACCTGAGCCTGCCCTGACACAACTCCAGCCATTGCCTGGCTGCTGTCCCTGGTCCCCCCAGAGCAGAGATCAGTGCCTGCCCCTGCTCTGCCCCTCCCCAGGAAGCTGGACCTGCACTGAGGTGTCCCCTCAGTCTCCTCTTCTCCAGCTGAACACCCCAAGTGCCCTCAGTGTCCTCACACGCTGCCCCTCCAGGCCCTGAACCATCTTTGTTGCTTCCTTTGGACACTTTCCAATGGCTTCACATCTTTCTTCTGTTTCAGTGACCAAAAGGAGCTGGGCTGTCTCAAAGCACCAGAGTTGGTCTTGTAGGAGTATTAGTTTGCATCACTAGTGGTCCTTCATACATGGTCAAATGGGAATTTTGAGGTAAAGTCTTCCAAGTGCAGTTAGGGAATTTTCCCTTTTTCTTTAATTTGAGGTCTTGCAACATCTGAAAGAATTGCCTCAATCTCTCCCCTATTCTTGTCCATAGTCCAAGGTTTTTCCCTGCTTTAAAAAAACTGTGTAGTCTCAATTCTTTGCCTATTTGAAATAAAATCTGCACATGGCTGTGACCACAATTAGGGTGTTTTATAGCTAAAAAGGTTTCTTGTTTTCCTGTCTGGACTCTGGGGGGAGCACAGTGAGATATCACCCTCTTTCTGTGAGGAGAAAGCTGCAGAGTGAAGGATCAAACTCTCCCATCCCTCTGGCACTGCCCTCCTTCCCTCTCCCAGCTCTGCTGGGCCACATCCCAGGGACACCGGGGCATAGAGGAATCCTTTACATTTGGGTCCCAAGTGTGAATTGCTCCAGTAAAATCAAAAGGTAGAAAAAGTAAGTTGTAACTACTTAACAAAGGAATAACAACGGGATAAAAATAGAGGGCTGTTTCTGCCGTGGAAGAGGCATTGGGAGTGTGTCTGGCTCTGGGTGGGCTCCCAGATGAATAGGAGTGTGGGTGACTCGAAAATGACATCAGATACTTTGCGTGCCATGAGTTAAAGCCTATACTGTTGCTACCCACAGTGACTTATTTCAAGTGGCTTATATTTGGCACAGTGTGACTTTAGATTACAGAAGGAAATGCTAAGCATGGAGCTCTTATTGCTCCGCTCGGGCTTGGCAATTATGAAGAATAAAAAATTTACCAGAGCCTAAGCTGTTCGATAGTTATAAACATGGGGAGAATTAAGGGACAGGAAAATTATAGCAACTCAGCTAAACCACTATAATTAAGGCTGAATTGCTTTTTCTATTACGGCATTCATGAAGTAAAATGTTGAAATAAATAAAAAGTAAAAGCTCAAATACTGTTGCAGGCTTAAATTTCGGTAGGACAAATCCTTTTGATCTAACAATGTGTGTAACTTCCAGTTTGTCTCCTCCTGTTCTTATGGATAATGCCCTGCCCTCTGAATCCACGTGTCTCCCGAGCCTGCTCTGCTGGGAGGGCTGGGCTCACAGGCACTGCCTGCGAGCACAGCCCTCGGTCACACTCAGGACCTTGTACAAAAGGTGCCTAAATTGCTTGTGTGGGTTTAAAATCCCACGTGTTATGGAAGGGGAGATGCCCTCACATCCTTTGCATTCAGACCGAGAGCCAGCAGGCTGTAGGTTTTTGATGTTGTTTTTCTTCTTGTGTTTTAGGGGTGTGTGGTTTGTTTGCTTTTAATTTTAACTAATTTGTTTGTTTTTCATTTAGACTAATTTGTCTCACGCACTCAGCGCTGACACGCCTGTATCCAGCAGACCTGTCTGACTCTCGGGGCATCCTCATCACCCTGCTGCTAATTACTGTGAAATGCAGGGGTCGGGTTCCGCTGAGGCTGAGGGTGATGCAGAGCCTTCAGAAATACAAAGTTCCTCCAAGTTTGGTGAAAATCCCCAGCCTGAGGGAAAAGAGCTGCATTAAAGCTCCTTCAGGGGGAAAATCCGGCTGGAGCCAATGATGCCTCTTTGGGAGGCAGCAGCCAGGGCAAGCCAAGCCTTTGTTATCAGCCAGGCAAACGGGGGACGAGGGAAGCAGCTGGAAGTATATTGGGAGGAGGCTGGCAAATGCAGGACATGGGTCTTGCTGTTGGTAAGCTTGTTTGGATCTGTAGGTTCGTAAGGGGAATAAATCCCCACGTCTGAATTTCAAAGGCAGCTTCGGGAGAGCGGCTTTCTTCTGACAGGAAGAGTAGTCTCAAGTCTTTGAAAGTGGTAAAATATGCAAGGAAACAAAACGGTCTTCATGGAGAGAATGCTCAGGTGATCCCATGCACGTGCAGACAGCAGGAGTTGAATCCCAGCTGTGTTCTGCAGTATTCTGACACCATGAGCTGCATCGATGGCACTGCTTACGTGCCCCCGTCCACTCCACAAACCACGAGGCAGTTTTTTAGGAACCATCAAACTGACTTAAAGATCTCGCTCACAATTTAAAGGGAGTCCCAAATTAATGCATCTTGGGTTACGAAATGACAAATCTTGGAAGCAGCTCCGAGTGATATTCACAGTAAATTGGTTTCGTAGAGGAGGGAGCGAGGCCACCTTTGAGCACTTCTGTACGTCCCAACAAACTGAACATTGATCTCAGCATGTTCAAGAGAGGGGGGGGACACCCTGATTTCCCCTTGAATGGAAGCAGCAGGGAACCTTTTTTCTCTGTTTCTAAATTCTGTTTCATGTAAGCTTTGCTGCCTCTTTGCAACCATCTGCTGCAGAGCTCTGCACTCTGAGCTTGTGTAACATTTCAGAGGGTTTTATTTTGGTTCTGTGGCTGTGGAGAAGAGCTCGAGGATGTGAGCTCTGAAAGTTCAGAAGCAAAAGAGCAAGTGAGGCAAAGGGCAGAGCAGTTTAAGGTAATTTAGAATTTGTTTTTAAAAACATAGCTGGTTAAAAAATCCTGAGAACATAAAATATGGTTATTAGACTTGTTGTCTCCCTCAGCTTCAAGATCTCCGCTTAACCCTAAACGGACCTTCAGGTGTCCCTGGCTTGTTGGCAGCTGGAAGGTGGATGTTGTCTTAGAGAGATCCCTCTAAGATCTTGGTATTTTTAAGATGATGAGCTATTTCAGATTATGAAATACGATCGTTCTCTGAAATAATTTTTTGGTAATGCTGACAGGACTTTTCCACAGGTGAATGATACAGGAAGGTATTCAAAGCTTGTTAGGTGGAACATAATAAACATCTTCAAGGGGCAAGAACATGTTAAACACAGTTTCTCTGTACTATATAGACCAGAAGCTGAGTTAGAGGGCGTCTTTCCTTTGGCTTTAGGGACAGTAGGAAAAAACCCAAACAGATTTTGATTCATAGGAGTAATAAATTAATGTGTCTTCAGGAACCTTTTATTCCCTTTTTATATGTGGTGAGTTTTTGGCATTAAATTATTTTTAAAATTTTTATTTTGAGGAGTAGGTAACTAATGTTTCTTTATCATGTTTTCAAACTGGCCAGTCTGTTCCAGAGGTCCACAGCTGGAGTCATTGGGCTTTTACCCTGCAGGGCTTTGGGACTTGTGCAGCACACACTGAAGTGTGATGGGTAAGCACAGAGCCATTTTAGGTGCCTTTCAGCTGTCAAATGTTTACTAACTCTGCCTTGGTGTAATTATACATCTGCCGGGGGCTGGGCACTCACATCCCCAAGAGCTGGACTCGGTGATCCTTGTGGGTCCCTTCCAACTCTGAATATTCTGTGATACGGTTAAAAGCAAAAGATTATGTTTGAAAATCAGAATGCTCATTTGGAAGCCCTGAGCCAATGCCAGAACTGGGGCTACTGCTGCACCCCAGCAGCCGGAGTTCAGGATTAGGGATGGGGCAGCTGAGGCAGCTCTGGCTGAGTCATCCCAAAGTTCTGTGTCTGCTGGAGCAGCAATAGGAGCAGGGGGTGCCCAGTGGGAGCATCCCCAGGTCATGCTGCTGCACTGCCTTGGGCTGCTGACAGGCTGAGTTCAATCTAGCGGAGTGGGTTTGTTTGTTTTGTCAAGAAATGTAACTATGATGGTTGCCAAATGACCAACAGAAATGAGGAACAAATGTTTCCAGGACTGTAAGTGAGGATTGGAAGTGACAGAAAATTTAAAACAAAATTCTACAAGCTGTAGATTATTACTAGAAGGTTCTAGAAATATGATCACCCTGCAATGAGAGTTCAGAAATTGGGAATGTCATTTAACTTCCGTGATTTCGCTCTAAGTGCAGCAAATGCATCTCATGTATGCCAGGGGTGCACGTCCCAGACTCTTCACTGCTCCGTGTCTGAGAGCTCCCAGCTAATGAAAAGTTACTTGGCATGAATTTCTTTATAATGTGAGGTATTTGGCCCAAATTTCTTGAGTAGTATGATGTAGACACATTATGAACTTTCAAAGCGAATCAAACCAGCTTCTTGTTGAGTTCATGAATTCTTGAGTAGTGGTTTCTGCATTATTTTGTTTTATTTTTTTTTTAAATAAATCTATTTCTTCCATAGCTGAAAGTCATGCTGTGGGATGTGTTTCTAAGAGCAACAAACAAAGGCTCAGCTTGGTGAGATGCTGCAGTGCAGAGACCTGGACTGCAGAGCAGTGTGATAGTGAGATCAGCAAGGTAATTGCAATTGGCAAAGTAATTCTGTGCAAACCCCACATTTCCACATGATGGAGGATTCCCAAGGGCTGCTTGCAAAAAGTGGTGATTTCTGCATCCTCAGTTATCCTGAGGTTTGCATTTTGGAGCTCTGGAGTTCCAGCTCTGTGAAAGTTACAGGGATTCAAAAGCTGGCACGTGCTTGGGATGCTCTGGCAAGGTTGGGGTCAGCTCAGCTCCAGCCATCTCACTCCTTTACCTGCAGACAGGCAGCTCAATAAAAATTACTGAATGTTTCTCTTGGCTCAATACAAGAGATTTGAGGCAACAACCTTGATCATGTGATCCAAATTTGGACGAATCAAACCTGGGTGTGGCAGCTGGAGAGTCGAGGAGGCCACAGGAAAGTCTAGCACAGCCTCAAAGGGAGCAGAGACCCACGTAGGAGCACCCCTGGCACTGACCAATAAATTGTACTGATAACTGAAAATTTTGCTGGATATTTAATTTCTTATGGGAAGTATTTTCTGTGTTAAATTTAACTAAGCTTAGAGTAACTTACAGTAGTTCATGAACAGAGAAACAGTATGAATATTTTCCCAAAGGAGCACCAGTTTTGCCCTAACTGAATTTTGTATGAAATGCAGTATCAAACATCTAAAAAACTTAGCTGTAGATGGGATTTGAAGCCTAAGTAGGATGGTTTTGAATTATGACTTATGTTAAAAAAAATAAGAAGACCTCTTCAGATGTAAGACAAGAGAGAAAGGGGTGAGATGTGCTTATTATAGTCAAGAACTGTGATACATAAGCATCAGTGATTCCATTTGTTTTATAATCTTGCTTGTCATTTTAATGGTTTATTATCAGGGATCCAGTCAAAATTGGCAATAAAAAGAACATAGCTTTACTTTGATTCAAAGTCTGCCGCAGATATGCCAGCAGAAAGGATAAATAAGGCATGGAAAATATGCTGTTAATAAGAGAAATACAAGTAGTTCTGAGCATATTTCATATGCTTTTTCTTTATTTTGGTTTCAAGCGGTGTTGAATGCACTTAAATTATTAAGTTATAGTGAATACTACCTTGAACATGGGTTGAAATATTCCATTCTAGAGCAAATTCGGGTTTGTTCTTGTAAATCTATTCTTATAAATAATTTTCAGAGAAGAAGAAGAAAAAAAGATACGTTCCTTTTTGATTTTGTGTACTTTACAAGAAGGGGGTATTTTCTGTATAAGGAGCTCATTGCTATTCACTGCAATTCTCCAGTTGAAGAGAGGGAATGCACTGGAGAATTTTGTGGCATCAGGGCCTTGTTCTGTCCTTCACTGACCAAGCACAGTGAGCGAATGTAAAGTGACTAAAGGCAGTTCAGTGCTATCCCTCTTCTTTGATGCCAAAAAACTGCTGACTGGCCAAGCAATGGGCTGATGAGAGTTCAGCTGGCCCTGGGTCAGGCACTGAACTATGTCCTGCCCTTCTGGGCCACTCTCTCCATCCAGCTTAGGAGCCTTACGGGAGAATGTCTTGATTGAGACGCTTATGAGTAGCTTTGTGTACAATGGATTCCATGCCTCAGGTCTCCTTTGCTGACACCAGTCCTCCTGTGGCAGGAAGAGAAAGCAAAATATCGACTTCAACTATTTTAAATGGAGTATTTGCAATTTTAAGCAACCGGAAAAATGATAGGGCTGAGATGACTCTTCTCGGGCTTCGTCAGATCAGTGGTGGTGTATACGCTCCTCCTGCAGGCCATTCTAAGTTGTTTTGCTCTTTTACCTATTGCTTTTCTTTTATATTCACTAAGGGTGAATATAAAATATAAGGATGCAGTAAAATGTCTTGATTTCTTTTAGGACAGATCTAAAAATCTCCAACACTTAAACCTGAAGTGAGGGAAGTGTTGGCTCCATGGCACCGCTGCATACCCTTTAACTTGAGAGAGTGGGTTTGTCTGTACTGTGCTTACCTCTCGTGAACTTAATTGCTACTTCTTATTCAGCACATTAAAAATGACTGTCTGTGCTACAGTTTTTCAGGGCAGATCAGTCGGGAGACTGTGGCAGAGAGGAGAAACCAACCCTGATGGGCAAATCCATTGCAAAAAGAATCTGGATTGCTTTTAGACACCAACTCCTCTCAGCATCTGAGCTGCAGAGCCACTGGGATTGTGTGTGAGATCCTCAAACATGGAACAGCCCCCGTGGCAGTGTGGGGTCCTGAGCTGTGGCAGGGGCTGCTGCAGGTCAGGGACCATCTCAAAACGCATCCGGGACAATCCGCAGAACAGCAGGGAAAACGATGGCAAAACTGGGAGCAAAGAGAGGAGGGTGTGGAGTTCAGGGGTTACCAGCAGGTTGGGCTGGTGTGGTATTTGCTGCAGCTGGCACAGAAATCTGCTGAGGGAGACCTTGTGCTGCCCCATTGATTTCAGTTGCATTTGGGAATATTTTGTGCCTCTATGACTAATGCCTACCTGGAAGTCCCCAGACAGAGTGGAAAAATACATTTAGTACAAGAAAGTAAAAAAGCAAGTTTCTCTTTTCAGGGCACGAGTGCATGAATGGACCTCCTGATCTTTGCAGGAAGAAATGGGTAACAGCTGGAATGAACCTGCGACAGATATTTGGGGAGAGGGAGGGGAATAAGGAGAATAAAAGGGGAGAGAGAGGAGGACTCCTTGGGAAAGGAGGAAGGGCTGGACCCGGCAGCAGCACAACCCCACCCAGCACTTAGTGGAGCTCTCTGGAGCTGCCCCCGTGTGCAGACACTCAGTCTCGCAGCTGGCACGTTTGTTACACAGCACCAGCAGTTGAATTGTTCTTCCTGGGCTGGATCCAGGTCCCCAAACCCTCATCACATGTGCTTTCAGGCATCCCTTGGCCCGAGCTGGCTGCAGTGAGAGCTCTCTCTGTGATGGTTCTGCTGCACCCAGTGCAGAAGCCAGGGTTGCCCTCTCTCTGATTGTCTCAGCCTGTTTCTTTTCTCTGCCTTGAGTCCTGGTCTGGAGAGATTTGAGATCCATCGCACAGGACTGGGACTTTTGGATGCCTAATTGTACTTGGCTGGAGCAAGTCGAGGTTTCTCAAAGCCTGGGCGGTTGTAGACTACATGGGGAGATGAATTAATCCAGGGCATTTTGGACTGACTGTACGTACTCAATAAATATGACACTTCTGGCCATGGCAGCAGCCCATGTGCACGGGAGCTGAAGTCTCCAGACATAGTTCTTATCACAATTCAATGCTTAAGTACCTGTTCAAACACCCCAAACAGCTTCTGAGCAATCACTCATCTTTCCCATCTCCAGAAGTCTGAGATTTACCACTCACTTGTTATGGAATGTGTTTTCAAGTGATGAAGGGCCCCAGGCTTCCACAGACACGCACTGCTCTCTGATTTAGGAGTGCTGCCTTCAGTGGGCACCTCTGGACAGGAGTCATCAATGTACACTGACCTTCTGTTGTCCCTGCTCTGGATGTGGGTGACCTGTCCAGCTCCTCCATGGTTTTTGGAGGTGGTGCAGTGAGGCCACCAAGTTCTGCAGATATCCCACAGTGTTACACTGGACTGCAAAAGGTGACTAATGCCTACCTGGAAGTCCCCAGACAGAGTGGAAAAATACATTTAGTACAAGAAAGTAAAAAAGCAAGTTTCTCTTTTCAGGGCACAAGTGTGTGGATGCACCTCCTGATCTTTGCAGGAAGAAATGGGTAACTTTGAAATGGTTTTCAAAGCTGTGTAAGGAGACTGTTCCCTGTTCCTTGTGTTCTTCAAGACTGTCTGTGCTGACTGTAACTCTAGTCTGCTGTGGAACTGAGTGTATTGGCTTGAATACAGACAAACACATACTTGTGTCGAGACCTCCAAACTGCCAGGATGGGATTGCATTTCCACAAGAGAAAAGAAAAAGGGGAAGTTGTGGAGGTGAATTCAAGGGTAACAGGCTGTGCATCAGGGAGGGAAATGGCCTTATGTTTTAAATGCTGCCCATCCCTTCCCTCTGCCCAGTGGAGGGATGTGCAAAGCAGAACCCACGCTCAGAAGGGACTAACTGCTCTTACTTTGCTCCCTTTCCTGGGTGTCCTGATCCCCTCTGCCTGGGTTTTCTGGAGCCCATAACATGGCCTGGAGCCCGTTCTTTCTTCTTTGGATCTGCTCCTTTTTTCTCAGGGTTTTTCTGCTGAGCAGCTGAATGCACTGGATGGTCCTGCTGGAGGGCTTGTTATTTGTGGTCATTGGCAGAGGGTTGGGCAGTTGCACGTGAGCAGGAGAGTCCAGACCAGAATCCTGTGCAGCCAGGGGAGAACCATGAACTCCCCTTGGAATGGGTGTGCTCCTCCCAGTCAGCAGGGAAGTGTTGCTTCAGCCTTTTAAAGATAAAGCTGCTGCTGGTATGGCTGAAAACATCCTATGCAAAAATGGGGACTGGTATCTGGCCTCTGGGTGGTGACGCTGGGACATAATTACTTGGGAATAAGCCAAAAGAAAATTCCTTGCAAAGTATATGGATTGTTTTCACACCACACAGAGGCCTCTTCATTTGGCATCACTCGCTTCCCAGTTATTTTTGATTATCTGGCTGCAGCTGTGAAAACAGTGGGCTTGTGAATACTTGCCTTCTCTTAGTCTGGTCCATACCACAAACATTGTAATTCTGAAAACCTCAGTACACTGCAGACAAAAAGAATACAAATGTTGGGGATCCCTGTGCACAGCTGTGATTTACAGGCAGCAGGGTATTTTATGGTGCTTTTCACTGGCTATACAAGTTGCACCGGGCAGTGATGGGCTCAGCCAACTAGCAAAAGGCTTAAGGGTGCTAAAATCAGAGTGACTTCCCCTCAAGTCTGTGGGTTTGCGCTGCAAATTTGCTTGTGTGGCCAAGGAGGTCGTCAGGTGTCAGGGCAAAGAGCACCTTTGTTAGTCTGAGCAGGGGGAACGTGTGGCACTGAGTTAAGATTTTCTGTCCCTTGGAAGGTGAACCCATCCTGCTGCCCCAAGGGCAGGTGGCACTTGGGCACAGCTGGGCAGAGCCACAGCCTGGTGACACTCTTGGGGCCCAAACCAGCCATGGCTTCCTTTCCTCATCCTTCACATGGGGGGATGAGGGAACAGGCTGGGCATTTTTGGCGGTGGTGGTGTTTGGATCTGCAGTGCTTTAGCTACTGCAGTTCTAGGATTGACGTTTTGTGGCTGCGTCTCCTTCTTCATATTCCTCAGCTCCATTTTGGAGAACATTCTTGCTTCTCCAAATGACACTGCTGTGTAAAAGCAGGAGGTGGCCGGCGCTGGCCCTGCCTGTGCCTGCTGCCCTGGCACCGAGGGCTGAGCACGGGCACTGTGTGACCCACCGTGCCAGTCCCGAGGCAGCCCAGTCTGAGCCGTGGGCATGGGAGGGAGCTGGTGCCTCCCCCCGCTGCAGAGCTCTGAAATATGGGCAGATCAGACAGAGGAAACACAACAGTGGAATTAGCCAGAGGGCTGTTGTGGTTTTGTGTGAGCTCTATGGAAAAGATCATGTTAAAGAAGCAACCACGGCTGAAAAACTATTTTAATTCAGTTTTCTTTTTTTTTTTTCTTCCCCTCAAACCTATCAATTCTATTGCTCATTTGGACCACGAGCCTAAATTGTTGTGATTTTTGTTGTTTATTTGGTTTGTTTTGTGGGTTTTTTCCCTTTTCCACTCCCTGTTTGATGATCTGGGTATGACAGTCAGGTGGCTGCAGTTCTGCACTTGACACTCTGGTTGTGTGTTTGCCCACAAGGGTCAGAGATTTGCAGAAGCTGATGGGAGTCTCAGCTGTATAAGGAGTACAGGATGAGGCAAATACTCCTCACAGTTTACCGTGTTTATCTAAGAGTGAAAACAGGAACCAAAGAGGGAAAAACTAAGGTTTTATGAGCTCTGAATGAAAATGGCAGTACTCCATCTTTCCATAAATCTCTGTCTTTCTCCCTTAGCTGTAGGAATGTGATGTTTCTAATTTGTAGTGTTGTAAGAAAAAGCATCATGTGATAGAATCACTTAATTACATCATCATTCTTTGCAAAATATTCCATATTTCATGAAAGCCTGGGACAGTGAGTGCAGTGGAGCCAGCTGGCGTCTCCTTGGCAGGAATCCTTTGCAGCTACATTGCTTTCTTCTGTGTTCCTCTTATAACCTCTGCTCCTTCCCTTTGATGCTGAAGTTCTCATTTAATAGGGCTCATCCTTTTCCTGCAGGAACATCAGAGTGCTGTGAATAAGAGTTTGTTCAGCTTTTGTTTCTTCTTGCTGTCAACTCTGGGTACCTTTTAGCTGGTTTATGTTTTTCCTCTGGGTTTTTTTTTTTTTNTTTTTTTTTTTTTTTTTTGCTTTCTTCCCCATCAGAAAATGTGTACCAGGGAGTAAGATCTCTAAAAAGCTTTATTTCAGAATTTAAAGTAAACACTGCCTTTGCTGTATTTTTCCATAGCTCTGGGAAGTTCCAGTGGTTCAGCATTGCTAAATACCTCCTAGTGCCACTAGTTTACAGACCTGAGATTTCTCATCTTTTGGGAACGTTACTCGTTACTCCACCCTATTAATAATAACAGTGGAATTGTTACTTCAGATTTTTCTCATGGTTATTAATTCAATAGCTTCTATTTCAAACTTAATTTGCTTTCTTCTTGACACTTGATTTTTTCCCAACACTCTTTCAATAGTCTTTAAATATCAGAGGTAAGATGGTGACTTGTAGATTTTTGACTGCAGGGTTAATGGTTTTCCCCACCTGGTTTTGGGTAAAGAGGGACGAAAACCAGCAGTGCCTTGGCTGTCCTCTGGTAACTCATCAGAGGCAGTGGAGAAAGGCCCGTGGTCCCGGGAACTGGAGTGGGGCCCCAGAGCAAGGCAGGGCAGCTGAGCCCTGTCCCCTGCCCTGGGAAGGTGCATTTCTCACTGTCACATCCTGAGCTCCACGACAAAGATGCTCCTGCAGCTCTTTGAGCAGCTCCTGCTCCTCACCCAGCGTTCTGCTGCCTTCAGGGAGGGTTGGCAGAGTCATTAATCCAGAGCTGGAGATCAATCCCTACGTGCTTTCCCAAAGCTGAGGTGAATTGAGAGTGAATCCAAGGAATGTTTCTTTATTCCCCGTACATATTCATTTTCAGTGTATATTGCTGTGTCAGGGCTGTAACCTTCAACAAGCCAGTGTAACCACTCCATTCTCTTTTGTGAATTGAATCTTAAAATGTATTGATTTTTATAATTTTAGGTACAAATTAAACTCTTCTCTCCGCATACTGATAATTAAAAAAATGTCACTTGAAAAATAGACTTAATATCTGCTGCAAGGATTGAATAAATACTATTTTGAAAAATAATAATGTATGTTTATTTACTGAATAATTACGTACTTATCTTGCTTTTACATTTATGTTAAAAGAAAAAGATTTTGAATTTTCTTGGAAGAAAAAAATAAAAGGGAAAGAATGGTGGGTGTAGTTACTGAGACCAGCCAGCTCAGTTCTCTAAAACCGCACACCAGTGTCTCTGAAGAAAAAGAGATGAAAACACAAAACAAATAAAAGCTTAGAGCAGAAAACAGTTATTTAATAAAAACATGTTGATGCTAAAAACATAAGCCCTTATAATGCACTCTAAACAGAGTACGGGAATAAAATATTCAGAGCAAATGTTTCTGTTTCCTGGTGGAATCAGATTTTGTGTGAAACCAGGAATGGCTTGGGCTGTTTGTTGGTGCCAGAGCTGCTGGGGGGGCTCTGGCTCTGGGAGGGGGATGCTGCTTTGGAAGGCTGTGTCAGACCCGGCTTCCAGCCCTGCTGCTCCAGATTTACACCCACAATTAGTGGCAGGTGTAATTTAGAGATATTTGATTAGGCTATTGCAAATGTTTAGCTTTGGGCCAGTTTAATGAGCTGGCTCAGGGTTATGAATCAACTGTGCAGTTAATCACAGGGACAAAACTTGGGGCTGTTATTGGCAAGTGCAAAATGTGTGTTTGCAAGGTCAGACACAGACTATACAACCCAAGACTTCAGCTTTAAAGGAAGAATGATGTTTCCCTGGCTTAAATCCTTGTAATGGAAGCCTCAGTAGCCTTTTGCTCTCTTAAATAGAAGAGGACAGCATGATGCATCTCTAGGTGATGTTGAATTTCTGCATTTTAAATGTTTCTTAAAAGCCGCATTAAAATAAAAGCTGCCACTGTTTGCCTTCCAAGAGCACTCCCAGGGGACCAGGGGGATCTGGGACCCCACAGGCAGCTCCTCTCAGGTCCAGGGGTGTTACAGGAATATCGTCGGGAGGAGCAGCCCCCAAACGTTAGGGGAGATTAATCCAGCAAATCCATTCCTTCAGGACGATGAGCTCACCTGAGGCAGCAGCCCAGCCCAGCCCATGCTGTGACCCACTCACTCTGTTTCTCTCAGGGTCACCGGGAGCACCAAGTCCCTGCGGAGCGTCTGCAGAGGGAGAGGCTTGGCTGGGGAGGGACCTTGGATGGGGACTTCAGCCGCTCCCTGGTAAGAGACAAAATACATTTGGCATAAAAAACGGGAGCAGCAAACTTGCTGTAAACGTATCTATAAATTGTCAGGCATGATTCATCAGCCGAGGGGACTGGAATTTTTGGTGGTAATGAAATCTCAGGGAGTCATACGTTTAACAAACTCTGGTGGCTGATGACTGATAGCTTTTAGTGAAGAATCAAAATGAGCTGGAGCCCTGAGATATTCTGCCTTCCACAGAAACGTTGCAGGCTCCTTCATGAGGTTACTAATATGCCATCTCCCTCCCACCCCAAAGAGGTCCTTTACATAACATATTCCTCCTGTCAGCAGAAAGCTCTGTAAGAGCTGCGTATGACGCTTAATGACTGCAAACACTGGTGGAACCCTCGTATCACAGTGTGCACGTGGGCACTGAAGCAGAGAAATGCCTGGTTTGTATTTAAGCTTGCTGAAATGCAGTTCTTTCTGTCTGGATATCTGTGTGATATATTCCCAGCAGAATATTAAACACTTAGTCTGAACAGAGACAATGGATCACATTTTTCCTTGTAGGAAATCTGGTCTGTAATATAAAACTGAATATTTTCACGAGGTTTGGAGGCTTACAAGAGTAAATGTGCCAGTGACAAACACAGCAGCAGTATCTGTCTTTTCTTTTTCTTCAGACTGTGGCTGAGAATTTTAGTTCTAGACCACAGGGATAAATTGGGGGAAAAAATAAAAATTGCTGTGTGAAACATGGATATAATGGGGGAAAAAAATTAGAGTAGCTATAACTGCAGTCACTCTGCTTAGGAAACTCTCGGTTAACAAAACCTGGAATCTGTTTGCTTGATACAAGAGAAGATCCTGGAAGGTTCATTTGGCTTCTTGTTCACTGTTACTGACCTGCAGTAACAAGAAACTTCTTTGATGGTCTTACAGAATTACCTGAACAAAACATTTTGAGAGACGCCATTTCTTTACTTGTGTTAACAGGGACTGAGGAAGCACAAACTAGGCATGGAAAAGGGCAAACACATTTTGGAGGGGGCTGGTGGAAAACTCCCTGTCAGTAAAATCTGAGAGGCTTAATCATAACAAAACCCACTGTTTTTTACCTTATACATTCTTCCAAAAATTATTGTGTTTCATGTCAAGGAAATACCACTGTGGTGGTGATATTGCCACAAAGCACGTGTTGAAATTCATTTACTATTTCACATGCCCATCTTTTGGTGGTCAAGGTCATGCAAATATGGAGACTATTCTGATACGTGGTGACTTCTACTTTAAAAAAGATCATCTGGTAAGTTTTACAACCTCATCATATACTCCTGTGACGTTGCAAGTAAATATTAATAATTAGCTACTAGGGCTAAACATTTCGGATCATGGGCAATTGAGATTTCTGCTTATTTAGTTCATCATTAAGCTGGACAAATATTTTTCCCTGGAGTAATAAATTGGTCGGCTGCACCTGTGAAATTAGATTAACAGTATGGTTTTATTGACCCTAAAAGTAAATCCTGGTTTGAGATGCTTCCTCAAACATAAGTCAAGATGTGTCTAGATTGGAATTCTTATGTTTGGGGGAACAGAATGAATGATAAAAGATGGTTAGTTAGTAGAATTCAGCTAGATAGATTTTTAAGCGATGGGTCTCTGTCCTACAAACTGCAGGTGAAATTCTGCTTTGTGCTGAAGGTTTCTGGTGAATTATTAAGGGTTTATTCCATAAATACTGTGTCCTAATAGCCTTTTCCCCACCTTAACTCACCTGAAAGTTGTCGTATATTAAGTTGCTGGCTTCCCTGAGCACCTTGATACTTCCTGCAGGGGAGATAATGGTAAGTTATTGATGCATTTTGACGGCTTTTCAAACACGTTGTCTGTGTGAAACAGAACTGTATAAAATTTAGCCTTCTACACCTTAACATGTAATTTGTCTTTATAGGAACAGTAAAGCGAGACTGGAATGTGTCTCAATTTTCTGAGCAGTAAATGAACAAAAAAAATCCTCTGTGAGCCACTTCTTGGTGCTGGCCCAGGGGAGGACGGTCCAGGCAGTGGAGGGCAGTGGACGTGAGGTGTGTGGTGGGAGCAGGGATGCTCCTCTCCAAGGGCTACCCATGGGATGCCAACAGGCTCCGTGATCTGCTCTGGGGACGGCTCCTTCCCTGGCCACCCTCCGCTCCAGGGTGGTTGCATTCCTTGCCCTTCCTCTTCCCTTGCCCCCGTGTTACCGTGCCTGTGTTTGCTGCTCGGGGCTGGATTTCAGCAGTGGTTATGCCAACAGAAACATTCCAGTCAGCAGCAAATCCAAATCTGCCATGTCTGGATACTCCTGCTTTCCATTTCCTCCTGCTTATGTTTGGCTCAGAATTAACTGTAGCAAGAATCCTGCGTGTAAGCAAAAATGCCGTGAATACTGAATATTTTAAAACCGAGCCTGGGATATTTTTACCCTTTTTCAATGCAAGCTAATAAACTTTTTGTCTTACAGGGCATTTTTTGGGTACAAGGTCAACACAAAAACGTCTCTAACATAAATTCAGTGTCTCTTCTTTCACTGTAAGAACCTTTGAGAACTGCTCACAGCAATGCCCACCAGAGCCTTCCAGACACTCCAGGCCCAGGAGGAGGCAATTTTACTCTTCCTACCTGGTATGACCAGTGACATCCACTTTACTTCCCACATTAGAAGAACAAGAATTTAATCAATACTGTATTTAAGCAATTGGACCGTTTCCAGCCAATATTTCATTATGTGACTTAAATGAACACTCAGCAATTAATGGACAAAAACCTTCAGTGGCATGAGAAGGATTCAGTTTATTTTTTATTTACCAAGAAGTGGGTTTGGACTCTGAGTCACCTCACTGGAAAGAGAGCCCTAACACACTGCAAATCCTGAAACAGAAAGAGATTTCCTAAATTTTATGTGGTGTCTTTTTGCGTGAATTGGGTGAAGCCTTAACAGGTTCGAGACAGTGACTGGCACAGAGGAAAACAGTAGAAAACAGTTCCCTTCAAAATCCATCTTGCCTATCCCAAAATCGAAATAGTTCAAGAGCTTTGGTCTAGTACAAATTAATTTATCTGAATGGAGAAGTGGGAATGGATAAAGGTGTCAATAATAACAGGGAAGTGAGTGACTTTTTAGTTGAAGAAGGGAAAGGGGAAAACAGTGAGAAGTTTGGGGTGAAAATAGGAAATGTAATGTTTGCATAAATGGCTTGAGAATGTCTGGTACCATTTTTGAATTTCTGGTGCTTTGATTTGTGGTCATGAAGGGGAAGGAGGGACAACTGAGTATATGTGGTTACAGGAAGGCTGAGAGACAATCAGGTAAGGAGCACGGGATGAAAAAATTAGGGATGGAGAACAGATAAAAAAAGGAAAGGGAAGCTCATGGAATGAGGAAGAGGGGAAACTGAAATTATGGAGAGATGGGAAGAAAAAGGTGGAAAAAATGGAAAGAACTAAGCTGAAGAACTAGAAATACTCGTGGAATAAATAATAAACTACCCTGAGAAATAACAATAGTAAAGGAGGAAATACAAACTTATTTTTGTGGAGTTTTTAAAACCACAGGAACTTGTGGTTTCTTTTAGTTGCTATGGACCGAAAAAACTGAGCTATCAGATTAATGAAAGGGTGCTTGTAACCTTTTTAAATTTATACCAGTGGAAACTCTGGCCTGTTGGGTCAGAGCTGATCAGCCTGACTGTGTGGGTCTGACTGGGGTGGTGGCAGCAATTTGCAGGGCGAGCACCAGGGGAGGCTGGAGAACAATCCCATGGAACGCTTTTCCAGACTGGTGAGTGCCAGCATTGATTTGCAGATCTGACATGGCACTTTGCTCCAGCAGTAGGCAGAGCATGACTGTCATAAAAACATTTCCCCAGGTTGTTATTGTATTTATGATTGTAATTTAGTTCTATCCAGAAGTATACCTGAAGCAGTCTTTCTTGAAGCAGCCTTCCTCAAAATAGCCAGAAAGAGATGAAAATGATGTTGTCCCAATCCCCTTAAGGAGTTTGATTCATTGAAATTCTGTGTATCCCCCCCTTTTTGTGCCCTGGGCTGTAATCTTGTGGGTTTTACCATGTTTTTAGCAGAGACACAGAGGCAGAAAGACCCATGAGGTATGGAGGTTCCTGAGGAACAAGGAAGGGAGAAAAACTAATGTACCAGCGCACAGTAACTGGCATAACTGGGAATAATAATGTGACCTGAGAGTTACTACCTGTGGTGCCAGTGACATTTTCTGGCCCAGGAAAGGACCCACTCGGGTCTGCAGTTGCAGTGGCTGCTGCTGAGGCTTCCTCTTGCAGCTGAGGCTTCTCCAATCCTGCACTGCAGAGACAGAAGGAGGAGAGGAGAACTTAAACAGTTCCAACGCTGACAGTTGGCATTGCTGAGAGAATGGATGCAAATGGCATAAAATTAACAGATTACATTCTGCCAACTTTCCTCTTAATTGATGTCATTCAGACGTCCTCAGCAGGCATTGTAACAGCAGAAAGTTGGTCTCCCCAAGGTTCTTCACTCTTTCAATAACACAACGCAATTCCTCAGGAAGTCTGAGAGCCTGAATTCTTTCTTTCCTGAAATCTTGTTTTGCTACTCCCTTTGGGCTCAGTCTTGTGAGGTCCTGGGTGTCTCAGCCCCCACTGCCTTCAGGGGTAGGTGAGGCCGTTGGCCTCTTTGCATCATCAGGCTGTTTGGTCAGCACTTCGTGTCACTCAGGAAGGTGTGTTTGCCTCAGGAGGCCTGGGGGAAGATGTGAGAGCTGCCTCTAATTTGCCCTCCTCATTACCGACTGTAGCATCACTTGTGTTGAAGAGAAGTCAGTGACAATTTACAAACCTGATAATACAGCCTTGTGATTCTCCTAGGAAATTATGTGCCAGATCAAGACCTACTTTCAGCAAATAAATCTGAAATAAATGTTAGTACCTGGAATTAGAACATAATCGCAGTTTTGTTTAAAAGAAAAAAACCTCCTGCTCTGCTCCCACGCTGCCTGGATGGATGCTCAGGGAGCCATTGTGGTTTATTATGTTGCTGACCTGCTAATTAAAGAGGTTTTAAGAAAGAATTGACATAGAGGATGTTTTGTGGCTTATTCTGTGTGAGTCCCTGAATTATCTTTGACAGGACTAAATGTAATACCTTTAAATGTTCCACTGTGTATTTGGGATTGTATGACTAATGCAAAGGCTTTGAGACTTGAATTTTACTTTCCTATGGACTTGTTTGACTTCCCTCACTCAATTTTTTTCTACCTCCAGAATTAGTTAAATAAACATGTTGTAAAGCTTAGTTAATATTTTAAGTGTTTTAAAATCCCTGAGTGAAAAATAGAGATCTGTGAAGGTATCATTTGAGAGCTTTTATTTCCCTCTGCGTGTAGTCCCAGTCACTGTTGCAGGTGTTAATGGAGGACTTAGGACTCATGGATTGCTTGGGGAGGGCGCTGTAAAATACAAGTAAAACACCACTGGGCAGTAAACCTTTAAATGTTCATAGAATAAGAAACAGAATAAGTTCATCAAGAGCCACAAAACACCGTTGGTTTTTTATTTTCGGAAGAAACAGTAGAATACAGGCAGGAATATGGGCCTCAGTCGTACGAAAATATTTAATTGGACCTTGTGTTGTCTCAGTGGCTGCCTCATCCCTTGTAGTGTTCAGATCTATAGGTTTGAAATAAAGCAAGCAGAACAATACAAACCAGCCATCTCTGGGGGAATTTTGAGCATTATTCAAACAGCAGGGAGGGACAGAAACTGCACGGGAAGATTCCCACCTTCAGCACAGCCCCTCAGTCCTACTAAGGCAAATAGCAATAGTGAAATCGTGGGGTTTTTTGCCTGTCAGTTCAAGGGCAAAGAGATTGATTGCTTGCTAGGGCTCAATTACCCTGTAGTGAGATCTTAATGAAAGTTTCAGACTCCCTTGTATGTTTTTAAGATAGTGCCATAAACATGTCCTCTAACTTAGCCAACTGCAAAGTGCATTGCTTTGATTTACCGCCTTTAAAATAAATGTATAATAATGTCTTATGTACATGAGCAACGCAGGCCAGTGTCCCTATTGAACATTCTAGTGCTTAGAACATTCTCTGCTTAGAAAAGGAGGGAAATCAAGTCTGCCAGTAAAGGTTTTCACCTGTGTAACTGCTGGAAGCCATCACTTCGAAGTGATGCCACATCTCCCTTGAATTCACATGGTAATATGAGCTGGTACAGACCAGAGGGGTTCTTTTTTTTTTCCAGTAGCATAAAGCTTGACTAATATAACCATTGCCCATTAACCTACTTACGCTCACAAAAGTATGATATTTATCATTTTTCACCCTTGTCCAATAATTTGCTGCCTTAGGAACAAAGGGCATGGGGATCAGGATCCAGTGCTTGGTGCAACTCAGATGTCATCCTTCCCTTTGATCCAAACAGGCTGCAGATTAAGTCCATGGAGAACTTCCCTACTCATCCACTGCTGGCATGTGAAAGGAAGGAGGTGCCACCTCAAAGGATTTGAGAGACGGACAAATTGTTCTCTACATGTGCAGGGCCAGCATATGGTCTTCTGACAGCCTGTGAATTACAGCAGAACATTACACAGGACATGTTATTGCCCTAATTTTGTCCAGAATTCTCTGAAATCTGTGAATTGGGATTTGTACTTATGGTACTCCCTATTTTTTTGCATGGGAATATGCAAAGCAAAGACTTGGAATAAAGAGCCCAGTAAACATGAAGCCATAAACAACATGATTTGAAGGTCATCTCCTCATGTTCCCTCTGTGAGAGACAATTAGATACACTTTTTAAAAATGCAGGTGCCTATCACTTTGCTTAGAGCGTTTTGCTTCATTATAATTGAGTGTGAAAGACTTGAGAATTATGAGGGACTCTGTTCTTACCTCAGAATTTTTCAATTGAAGCCAAAGTGTCAAAAACTTGTTGATGTTATCTGGTATTTTTCTTCTATGGTGAAAATGTTAGTGCTGCAATTGCTGAGAAAGACAAACCCTAGACCTGTAAAAGAAAACAATAACAGTCTTGTAAACAAGTGTCTGTATGATTGTTCTTGACATTTTAATTTGCCACTTGTTAAAAGTCCATTTTCTTGACCTGAAGAGCCCAAATTTGAATGAATTTGAGCATCTCGCTGCAGCAAGATTGCCAAAACTACTTATAAAACGGCATAAATAACACCAGCCAAGAGGAGGTATTTCATCTACAATCATCTTCAAACAACAATCTGGCTTTTTTGTATCAGCGTGCTCCCAGAGCACGTTTCCAGACACCCTCCATGCTCAGGTTCTCTTCCCTCCTGGTCTCCTGGGTGGTTTGCTCAGATGGTTCCCAGCCCGGTTTGATGGCAGAGCGAAGCCGTGTCCCAGCCTGGCTGGGCAGCCCCTGCCCAAGGCTCTGAGCTCCCTGAGCCAGCCCCGCAGCTGCAAAACGCTCCGGACACTCTTCAATTCATCCTCTTTCCAAGAGGGATCCTGGAGAGCTGGGCACTCTGGAAGAGCTGTCAGATGTCAGTCGGGGAGGTGACTCTGGGAGAGCCTCCATGAATATGCATGAATTGAAAAGCAGCCCAGTGATGGCTCTGGAGCCTCCAATTCTCCACCAGATCCTGCACAGAAGAGAAGCAGAAATAATTCCCACCTTCAATACCCGCCTGGTTCCAAGTGGAAGTGATCAGACAGGCTCTCTGCTGCTTATATGATGGCTCTGCACTTGGGTAATACTTCAATTGTCATGTAAATTTTAGAGTAAGCAAATATAAAGTCCCAACATGTGTTTGACTTGCAGAAGATAAGCTTAATTTAACACTACTTCGCTCCTGCACGGTAGGAAGATGTATTGTGATGGTAATGATGCCGGGTTTTCTCTCACCAGCTCTACTTCCTTGAGACTTCTGTCTTTGCCAGCTCTCTCTTCCATGTTGCAGGATTCTCTAGAAGCTGTGTGATCACTTTTAATTACTGCGTGGCAGTGTAATAGCTCGGTTAATTGTGTGTTGTGCAAAGCTGAAGGAGAGGAAGGTGTCTGTGTTGCCATTATTCGCATGGCACATGCACCCATGTGAGTTGTCTGTGTGTGTGATTCATTTTAAATCCATAGTTCTTTAAGTGTACAGCGGAAAGTGTGATTTAAAGTCAAATTCATCTAGATACATTTAACAGTGCTTTAAAAAATTTATTACCAGCTGAACTGATAGCAAAATGGCCATACTGCTTATGATTTGGCTGGTATCCTGACTTTCTTGCTTTCCAGATTATTTTTGGATAGTTTGGCAAATCTGTACTTCCAGGCAGTTCAGCACATCTCCTCGTAATACAACATAAATTGAACTGTAAAAACTAATGGACTGGAATACATCAGGGCTTTAAAGACTTATGACCAATTCTATATATTTTGTGCAGTGAAAGAGGCTCTCAGCCTCAGGTCTGTCGTGCAAAAACTCGACCTGAGGTTGAAAAACTATCGAAGCTCTCTTGGAATGGCAGCCTGTCTGCACCAGGGAATGACCTGGCTCTTCTTGAAATGCAACACTTCCATGTAAACTCTGATTTCAGCCCCATTTTTGGGTTCCTCTTGCTGAATGTGCTGCACTAAGGAGAGGAGAGAAGGGGAAAAGTTCCAGTGAACACTTCAGCAGAGGAGGACAAGCGGCAGGGAGACCTTGCCAAGTTACTCAAGGGGTCAGCAAGTGCTTCTGAAGCCGACTTTGAGCCCCCTTTGTCCTGCAGGAGCCAGACTTTCCGGAGGTGGCAGATGTCCCCTCCTTTGCTCTGCTCCACTGCTTGTTGAAAGTGTGAACGTGCCGGCGTGCCAGACTGTCATCTCGCTGAGCCATAGCCTGTCCAAATGCCACCTTGGCTCTGCTCCTGCTCCTGCCTGGTCAGCCTTGCTCCGAGTGTGGGCCTTTGGTGGCACCGTTTCCTGGGGCTGTGGGACCCTCCAGAGCTGGTGCTTTTGGCAGCGTTTGTACATCCAGGGCTGTGCCCAACCTTTCACTTTTGGAAACCCTTTTGGTAGAACAAATGCTCCTAATTCCAACCCAATATCAGTTTATATCATATATCCTTCCTTTATCTCAAAAACTGAGACAGGCAGGAGAGTGAACAAATTAACTGCTTCGTTTTGGGGTTGAAGTCATCTCCCTTCATTGGACCTTTTCCTACCGTATTTGATACAAGACCCATCTTGAGTGTTTTCTTCCCAGTCTTTTACCACACATTTTATTGTCAGCAGTCCCAGCCATCTGCACCCCCAGGGAAGTAAGTCAGCTTGATGTCACTTATGTGGAAAATCAGGGAAAATGGCCCCCGACCAGAACAGGATGCCATCAGTTCGACAAGATCTAAATCTGCTGGCACAGTTACAAAGCAGTTTTTATTTTGCAGGGGAAGAAGGGCGAGTTTTTATTTTTGGGTGGGGGCGAGTTGTTTGATTATGTTTTTTTGTTTGTTTGGTTGGTTTTTTTGCTTTGTTTTTGTTTGTTTGCTTGTGTTTGTTTTTTTTTTTAACCTGAGCAGTTTCCAGGAGCGCCAAAGGCACAAGTAGAAGCATATATTATGTTCCTGTCAGTGTAATAGAAACTGTGAAATAGAAACCGTGCTCTGCAAGTGCTTACAGGAGAGGAGCCCCCATGCCCTGCCGCTCTGCACCCTCCTCTGCTGTGGCCGAGCTCTGCAGGGCCAGGGCCACCCACCTTGCCCCGGTGCCAGGGCTGGAGGCAGCAGGTCAGTCCCCCCCTGCCCCTTCCCAGCACCCAGCACGGCCCCCCTGCTGCCTCCAGCCTGCTGGGTCAGGGGCTGACGGGGTGCCCAGAGCTTTCCAAGGAGCCTGTGGTCGTGTGAGTGCCATGAGCATTCCCTGCCTCGTGCTTGGGGGCCTGAATTGGTACAGCAGCCTCTCCCCAGCGTGGCATCATTAGAACCACTCTGCTCTGCAGCAGCATCTTGAGTCACAAGGCTCGCTGGAAGCTCCAGATCCCTATCTGGAAGTGGCCAGGAGGCAGGGATGTCACAGGTGGTATCAGGAGATGGGACCATCTATGTCACCTTTGGAAGCCAGCCCATAAATGCTTTGGGCTGTATCTGCTCTGCCCCCTTGCCAGCAGCTCCCACACCTGCAGGGGAAACGGAGCATGGATGTTCTTCAGCCACGTTTATTCAATGGTCTCTTCAGTGATGTAAAGTATTGACTGTGAACAACATCCGTCCTGCAAAGCACGAATTAAGCAATTATAGGCTCAAGTTGATACAAAAACACCCAGCAGAGGGGAGTTGGCAATTTCATTCCAGATTTGTGCATTCCTCAGGCTGGGAACCAGGTTCTCCGAAGGTTGGAAAGGCCCTCACCTGAGTGTCCCCACAGCACAGCACCCTCGAGCCAGGGCACTGCCCCAGCCCTGACAGAGAAGGGAAAGAGGCCCCAAAGAGGCTGAAATGTTGCTTGTATGTTCAACAAACATATTTAAACCAGGGGCACAGCAGGAATATTTTAATATCTAGCTTAATATCTTCATATATTTTGTCTATCTAATATTTTGTATTCAGTGTACCTGCCTTCTATGAAGTGTTCTGGCTGATACAGAACACGAAATATAAATTGTGCAGTGTATTATAATACTAATACATTCTGAATTTATTAGTTCTCAGTCTATTCTCTGAGAAGCTGACAATGAATTTTAAATAAAACTGCTGTCACAAAAGCATTTCACATCATAGTCTTGGATAACTTGTAATATGCTGAATATTTTGCATTTAATGAAAAATCATTGGGTTGCATCTGGTAGTTCAGAAATGAGTTTTGAACCAAGATAGCCAAGGCATTAAATGACTTTATGTCAGTAAGCACATATGGGTGTTTTTGTGGAACTTCTTTATTTGGTGCAATTCAGAAATAACTAATATTTATGAAAATTACTTGCGCAATGAGCTGTTACTATTTCAGGAATTCTTTTCTTTGTCTTTATGGTCCATAGATTTGTCTCACTCTGAGGGTTTTTTTTTTTTTTGTGTAAATAATTCAAATTAGTTTCTTCATTTTAATATGATCTAATCAGTATGTATCATGCATTTTAATGTAATAACAGTTTCTAATTATTTAGAACCATTATTAGTTTTCTGAAATTCATGGGAATTGAATCAGGATGATTGTGGTTCCCTCCAGCACTGCCAAGGAAGTTCTTAACACTTAAACGCAATTTTTAAACTTGATTTTCTTAAAGTGTTTTGCAGCCTTGAAACTAAAATGTGTTAAATTTCAAGATTTTGTCTTAATTTTTGAGAATTCATTACAGTGCTGTTGCTTTGTCTGATTACAAAGAATGGCCTTTGATTTTCCTTTTTTTAAACAAAGGCTGGATGCTTTAAAAATTATTTATTTCAGGTCTGTCCATCCCTGTCTCACCACACCTGTTTTTCCTTTTTGTGATTTTACATTTCATGTTTGGTAAGGCAGAATGTGGGAGACTAAAGACCAGATTTTTTGATGAAGTTCAGGTAGTGAAGTGACATAACATGAGCTGTAAAGTCCTGCTTATCTGCAAAGGCAGGTTTTTCCACAACTTGTGTGTTTTGCTCTGTCCAAGAAATTCTGTCCTTTGTATATGAAGCTTTTTGTTAAATAATCTTCATTTTGAAAAGAAAAAAATTTAAAAACTGTAATTTTCCAAGAATCCTAATGAAATGAAACTTCCACTTCTTTCTTATTCTCAGTTGGATCTGCACATATCAAATTCTCGAAATTTCCGTGTTCGTTGTAGAGCACCAGAATATTGTAAATGTGAACAAGTGGCAGAAGATCAAGCAGAATTTGTGGAAGAAAACTCTGTAAAGCCCAGGGAACCGGTGACTGCAGAGGGCCACGAGCTGACAATTAGTAGAGATGGAAAAATATTCTGGGGAGATGTTGCTGTGGACTTGTCACTGCCTGCAAAGCGCCTGGAATTGTTGACCTGCAGGGCCAGGACAGGGCTGAGCCCAAGACAGCCCTTCCCAGAGACCAGCCTGGCCCAGCAGCATCACTGAGGAGGAAAGGCTGCACCTGAAGACAGGCTGCAATGGATGGACCTTTCCAGTGACCCCGAGGAGGCAGATTTTGTGCATCCAGGTGAAATGTGGGGCTGGAATGGTTGAGGATTTAGGATTAGGATTTAGTATTGTGGTGGGTGGCTGAATGCCAGGTGCCCACCCAGCCGCTCTATCACCCCCCTTCCCAGCTGGACAGGGGAGAGAGTAAGAGTGGAAACAAAAAAAACCAGCACAAATCGTGGGTTGCGATAAGGCAGTGTGTATTGATATAGAAAGCAAAGCAAAGCAAAGCAGGGTGTGCGCACGCAAAGCAAAAGCAACAACTAATCTCTACTTCCCATGAGCAGCAGGACCCCCCGACCGCGTCTGAGAAGCAGGGCTCCTAAAATTTGTTAGGAAGCAGCCATCGGAGACAATGAGTGCCTCCCCTTCCTGCTTCCTGCCCCAGCTTTTATATCTGGGTTGACGTCATATGGTATGGAATATCCCTTTGGTCAGTGTGGGTCAGCTGGCCTATTTGTGTCCCCTCCCAGGATCTTGCCCTTGACTGAACAGTGAGTGCTGTGCTCAGTGGTAGCCAAAATATGGGTGTGTTATCGACACCAACGCAGAGCACAGCGAGGGCTCCTTTGGGGCAACAAATTCTGGCTCAGCCAGACCCACCACAAGTATTTAGGAACTGGAGGGGTGCAAGATCTGCCTGGAGTAGAAAGGAAATAATTTATTGGGGATTTCACAGGATTTATCTGCATTATAGTTCAGCTGAAAACAAATGGGTATCACCTGCATTATCCAGCCTTGAATGCCTCGGGGTTGACTTGGAAAGCTGGGGGATTGAGCAGAGGTGTGAAGGCCACGTTATGTCCAAGTTAAACAGCCAGTGTGCAACTCCCATTGGGGTTGCAGTGCCTTCGATCACTCTGATAGCATCAAGGTACAAGAATTTAGGACCCCCAAATAAGATCTATATGACTGACTTAACAGAATTGGAACCCAACATTGGATTAATGAAATAATTTTGTTTGCCCTCACCTGAGTCCTTCTGTAGAAAGCCTGTTGGAGGTTCTACACTAAGCTTCCATCCCAGAATGATGCTACTTCATTTCCATGACTGTGGCAGAATTCATACTGTCCCTGGACAATAACTTAATGACAGTTTGTTTAATGTGCTTTGGATGTGGTCAGAATTGAAACAGACTCAATTCATCAGCGCAGTTTTTCATTTGTAACAGCCTGGAGCTTTGGGGATTTCGGAAGAATTTGCTTTAGCTTTCTGTTTCATTTGAATTTATTTGCAGCGGAGGGAAATTTCAACAGCCAGAAGCATCATCACATAAATGAATGGGCTGATCCCACTCCCTGGCCTGACACAGCTCTGGGACAAACTTGATAAACCCTCCCAATACAGGTGTGCCTCTTGCTTCTGAATTCCCAGCTTAATAGCGAGAAACTCCGGGGTCATAATTTACAAATGCAAGACATTGATTAGGATTAGCTGTTTTAATTAGATTGATAACACATTAATATGCTTTGTATGCTTTTCATAGAAAAACTTGGATTATTTCATTGCTCCAGGAAACACGAGGGATTTCTTTTCTCCTTCAGGCAGTGCTGTGTGCACGGGCTGGGAATGTGAATCCGTGGGGTGAGGCTGGCACCTTTGTCAGGCTCTGTGACAGGTCTCGTGGCTGCTTCAGGATTGAGCCCTGGCAGGTTCTCCCTGCCCTCTGTTTTTTTGGCTCTCTTGAACTGCACGAACGAGGGATACACCATCACCCAGCTATTCCACCATGGAGGTGCATTTTGGTGACAGAGATGCTTCTGTTTGGGGATTTTTTAATGTGGATCAGGGAATTTCCAACGTTCTAGGATGGCTGGTGGCCCAGTTTGAGCTGTTGAGCAGCATAATCTGAACAGACCTGGGGAAGTCCCTGTACTGTGCACGTCTGAGGTTTCAGCCAACAGGTTGTTTTCCATCTGGAGGCTTCACCTCTAAACCCTTCCCTCCTACAGACCTCAGTTTATAGGGCTTGGACCAAAGCCAGGAGAGAGGGCAGGTGCCCTCAGAAAGGGCTTATTTAGTTTAGAGAAGGTGCAGGAGAGAGTGGGGAGCTTAATCAGATTGTTAGAAATCGCCTTCAAAACATCTGTGCAGGAACAGCCTTTGTGCTACAAGAATGTAAATTTTTATTTATTCTTGCAGTTCGTTACTACGTCAGTCCTCAAAATGCCAAGGTAGGGTGGGCTGGCTTTAAATCTTCACCAAAGTTTCAGGAATTATTTAGTTTGTAGTGCTTATAAGATTTCTATATATGCAGAAAAATACAAAGATGTTGCCAGCTGCATTTCTTTCAGAACTCTGCGGCATCTCCTCATACAGTTTTTCCAAAGCTGTGTGGCATCAGCTCCTCTCACATGGAAGTCCATTAGACTTTCAACAATGCAGAGCATTTTTAAACCCCATTCATTCTCAGAGAAAGCTGCTTTGCCTATAGCATCCTGCTTTTGAGCGGAGACAAGCCTGAAGTAATTTCATTGCATAACCTGTCACTTAATGGCTACAATTAGCTGAATGAAATTTCCGACAATGGCTGGAGTTAAAGTTCTAATGATTTTGCTCCTGGCAAAATGCACGCTTTCCCCCTAAGATTCCATAGTTGATTATTAAAAACCTAAGGCATCATTTAGAGTTCCCTGCTCATCTCTATCATAAAGAAAAATAACATTACATATGTTTACTGCTGTCACCTGCTTCCTTCCCACAATACATGTGTTCTGCAGGATATTAAAAAATCTATGATGCACAAGTGAGTCGTAACAAGAAAAGCAATTACATCTCTATCTTTATTCAGAGCACATAAGGTATTGGGCTGTTCAGACAAGGATATGACATTTTCAGGCAGACAGTGTTATTGTTCCACACGCCGCAGTTTAGGATTTTTAATAAGAGATCTCTCTTGAAAGCCTTTCTAAAATTTTTTTACATCTGCTCAGCTGAGCATTCATGTGTGAAGGTCCAATGCAGGTGAAGATCAGGGCTGCCCAGAGCAGGAACTGCTCCTGTCCTGTAAAAGACAAGCTTTCAGATTTTGGGGCTGTTTTTGCACTGTCCTGTGCAGAGATGGAGTCAGTGCTGGAACTGTTAATGCAGGGAGAGTTTCCTTATCACTGGGCTGTGCTCTCACATCGTCATCCCCCAGATTTCATACACAACTTGAAAGCATCAGGAGTAGGGGATTACATCTGGGAAAACAATCCGAACATATTTTGAGGGTACAGACATGCTCTGCTGAGAGGGACAGGGTTGATGCTGTGGGGCTCAGCCCCTTCAGCTCTTAAGACAGTGGAACCAAGGCAGACCAAGAGCTCACAGCAGAAGCAGAACCTGAACCTCAGCTGTTGCATCCCCTGTGAATCTGAACAGTTCAAACGCTGCTCCCCCAAAGGGCCGGGGGCAGTGGAGGGGCTGCCGAGTCCTTCAGCCCTCGGGTCTGGGGAACACGAGCCAGAAAAGGACTATCATTGTCTCTGGTTTGTGCTGAGCAGCTGCAGCCCTAATGTGGGTCCCTGCAGAAGGCTGTCATTCTTCCATTCATGGGGGGCTGGGGTTGTCATTCTCCCATTAAGTGACGTGTTCTTGGAGCTGCGTCTGCTGTCACCTTCCTAAGGTCACATGAGTGCTGTGTGGCTCTTGGACACATGAATTTCCATGTCAGGGCACTTGACTGGCCCTGTGAGGTACCACGAGGAAGATGCTACGGCATAATTTCCTTCTGAGGTGTTCCTCTGCATCATGTGCACGTGTCTTTCTAGGGAGAAGTCCTGTGGCCTGAGAAAGCAACCAGAAGGGCTGCCTTTCATATCTGGACTATCTAACTAATAATTTATTAGCTGTCTCAACTGGGCATTTTCTTTTTTGGAGGGCTAATATTTTATCTGCAGAAAAACTCTTTAGCAAGACAAACCTGGAGGTTCTGCAGGACAGCACAGACGTATTTTTGCAAAATTTGTATAAGGTTTGTTTTCAGTGGGCAGAGGAGACTGAACAAAGGGGTCTATGTAAAATATACTTATTGACAAACACCAAGAGAATATTTTCAAATTATTTTTAAAAACACTGCTCGGAGTATTTTGATATTCATCCATATGGCTATAAGAAACCAGTGGGGACAATTCTCAAGTGTTCTTTCAGTCCCCCAAGGACTGCCAGAGACATTTTGAAGTATTTTGCTTTGTAACTATGATGCATCAGCTGAGCAGTCTAACAGGAAAGCCAGAGTTTTTATATATGTGTGGGTCAGTGCAGGTTAAGCCGTCAGAGTCTGCTTTTGAACTGCATCATTACTTACAGCACCAAGTGTTACCGAGTGTTGGCTAAAATTGCTGTTAGATGTTGGATTAATAGCAGAAGCTAAAGTTGCTAGTTTATCATGCAGACGTTAATGGCTTGGTGGGATCATATTTAAAACTATATGTGGATATAAAAGGAATGTTTCTATGCTTTTTATGCAATTTTCATGCAGCCTGTAGAGATTGCACTGAGCTGCTCCCCAAATGGGGGAATGGCATGGACAAAACTCAAAACTAAACAGAACTTGCTTAAATGGGGGTGTTATATACAGGCATTGACTTCAGTAGGCTTGAGTGTTGAAAAAAAGAATCTGTATGTACATTTTGCCCTTTACAGAAAAGTAAATTAAATGCCTTATTGCAAGCAGGTTTTGGTTGCTTGCTCTTAGAAGGAAAAAAAATAAAAAAGGGTAAAATCAAGTCCAACATCTGCTTGGTTTGTTCAGCCAAGAACTTGCCTTTAAAGCGCAATTGCAGGAAAAAGCCCAAGTGCTAAGGTCGACAAGCAGCAGCAGCAGCATTTCCCAGTAGTTGTGTAGGTGTACTGGGATTTTAACAACACATAAATCTCTCGGTGAGGTCTCTGGTTTTGTCACATGTTAAGATTTTTGAAATGAAGGAGCTGCTACACTTTTCCATTGCAGCCCCCGTTGGTGGATTCTGCATTTCTAATGTGCCTCTCTTTGCTGGGTACCCGGCTGGGGGAGGCTCTCCTTGAACTCCCAGGGCACCACAGCTCTGTGTGGGTGCTGTTCAGAGCAGGGAAAGGCAAACAGGCTTGTCCACAAGTATAAAATGCTGTGGAATTCCCCTTTCACTTTAAACATTGCTGTTCATGGCTCCTCATCAAGGCCAGTGTGTTCTGGTGGGTGCTGCTCCCTCCAGGGTGGGCAACAGAGGGCTGGGACACGCTGGTAACCGGCTGGTGTTGTTCTGGAAAGCCCTGTGCGAGCTCACCAGTGGCACTGGGGTGCTGCTGGTGTGGAACACTCTCACACGGGGCCATTCCACCAGTTCAGACCATCCCTGAGCAGAGCTTTGCAGTGACGAGCCCCCTCTGAGGCCACCTCAGCCTGTTTCTGCATTTGTGTTTAAAGCGTCTTGTGCAACAGGAACATAAACCGCGAGTAACTGACTTCCCTTTTCTTCCCATAAAGTCACAGCAACTGATGGAAGTGCTGGGGTTTTAATGTCCTTGCCAACTGGTGTTGCTCATAAAGTCAGCTCTGCCTGACCTGGAGCAGCAGTTCAGGCCCTGCTCGTGCTGCAGGAGATGAATTTTGCAGGTGCTGCACTGCCCAGCAGGCTGGGGATGGATGTTCCCAAAATCTGAATTAGAAGAATCCATCTTTCCAGACCTTTTAATATTTGTGGAAAACAAACTTCTGTCAGGTGCTGATTTTTCTGCTTTTTGGGTTGTTGTACAGCCTCATTAAGAATATTTTCTGTAGAATAATAACAACAAAGGACCATGGTGTGATGATGAGGTGATTGTGGGGACCTTATCCGTCCATTGACTACTGCACTTGGAGCAGTCTGAATCTCCTCTCAGTAGTCAATGGTCATTTTAAATTCACTCCACCCTTTGAGTTCAGTGCTACACTCACAGTTCAGTGAGCTACTGGTGGGACAGAGAGAATTCTGATAGTCAGAGATGAGGAGACCATTCATATCAACAAAATAACTCAATGCAGGATTACCTCTTAAGAATAATTTATGAATTTAATTTAGCTTCTCTTAAATTTTAATTAACAAGAAACTAGTCTGTACATGTTTAATGCTAGTCTAATGTCTCTAACTCATGTAGCTGTATTTGTTTCGTGATGGTGTGAGGACTTGATTTTAAACCAAAACTGTCTCTTCATCAAATACCATATTGATAATCCATGCAAATATGAAGTTGTCCTTAGGGGTGAATTCAGACAGGTGGATCTAGAACAGAGAAAATGCTGTATGAAAATGGCCTGAAATCTGCCATATCTATTGGTGAATTGGAAACTTAATTTGAACGTGAAAAAAAAAGAATATTTTTCAAGCCTGCACCAAAATTATTCAGACTGAACACACACAAAAAAACCCAGTTTCTGGGCACTAAACGCTATAGCTTGCATTTTTCTCCAAATTTTAATCAAAATCCAGCTCAAACAATTTATGTTGCCTTAGACTTCTAGCTCACGTCTTGTTAAAAGGGTAGAAAAATGAAACAAAATCTCGTAATCGATCCTCTGGGAGCCCTTTCTTCACACAGCCTTCACAGGAGCCTAAAATAGAAAAGAGGCCATTAAACATGTTCTCTGATATAAAAAATGGAGGCTGGAAGGGTAAAGGATGGAGAAGCTACAAATGCAGTGGACATTTGGCTGGTTTTGATGACATTCCATTCCTCACCAAGCAGGGACACGGGGTGGGTACGAGCCGTGCCCGGGGAGCTCCCCCAAGGCTGCTGGAGTGTGGTCATGGTGGAGCTGGTACAGCTCAGGTACCACCCTTGGGCCAGCTCCTTGCTGGGTTTGCTACAGCCCTCTCTGCTCTTTGTTAGGCACAAAGGCAGCTCTGGAGGTTTCACTGCCACTCTGACAGAGCTTTAGCCGTGAGGAAATTGCTGCTCCTGGGTTAGTGTTGCCTTAAGAATTGCAGGGCGCTCGACAGAGGACACCAGAGAAGAAGGATGGAGACCAAGGGACAGCTCGGCCGTGCTGGAGTGGCTTCCAGGACAGAAGCTCCTCCGGCAGGGACCATGCTGTGTGTGGTGCCCACAGAGGCACCCATGGGTGCCGGCAAAGGGACCTTTGGGCATTAATTGGATAGATTCCACATTTAACTACGTAAAGAGGAGTCCTGGTCAGTGGCCAGTTGGCCACGAGTCAGCAGTGCCCTGGAGCCAGGAGGGACATCCCTGTCCTGGGGGGCATCAGGAGAGGGAGGGGATTGTCCCGCTCTGCTCTGCACTGGGCCGGCCTCACCTGGGACATTGGGGCACTCTGGGGGGACACAATGGAAGGGAGAGACTGAGCCATTGGAGAGTGTCCAAAGGAGGGATACGGAGATGGGGAAGGGCCTGGAGGGACAGCGTGTGAGGACTCTGAGGGCACTTGGGGTGTCCAGCTGGAGAAGAGGAGACTGAGGGGACACCTCAGTGCAGGTCCAACTTCCTGGGGAGGGGCAGAGCAGGGGCAGGCAGATCTCTGCTCTGGGGGGGGACCAGGGACAGCAGCCAGGCAATGTGGAGTTGTGTCAGGGCAGGCTCAGGTTGGATCTCAGGACAAGGTTCTTCCCCCAGAGGGTGGTGGGCACTGCCCAGGCTCCCCAGGGCAGTGGGCACAGCCCCAAGGCTGCCAGAGCTCCAGGAGCCTTTGGATGATCCTCTGGGGCACAGGAGGGGACTCTTGGGAATGGTCCTGGGCAGGGTTGAGGGTTGGACTGGATGATCCTGGTGGGTCCCTTCCAGCTCAGCATATTATCTGATTCTATGATATGGCAAAACATTTCCAGCAAGGTAAATTATGTTACAAAGTGTGATCCTGCTCCAAAGCACTGGCACCTGGTCTGCATCCCACTGGGGGAAAACCCCGTGGAAATTACATTAATGGGCTGAACAATAGTCAGAAAGAGAACACCATTCATCGCAGCAAGAAGTGGGGAATGCAGTCTCGGACTTCCTGCTGTCACTCCATTTGCTCCAGCCTGTTTGTGCCTAAGTGGTGATCACTTGAGGCAATACATTAAAACTTGAAAGGAACAATAAATTTTACAATTAGGTTAGCAAACACGAGCAATGGTATTTCTCCCTGTTGATAATTACAAATCAATTATCTTACATGTTTTAAAAAATGATAATTCCCACAGTGTTTTTGCAAAGCAAAATTTCCCAGAAAGATGCAGGATCTTTCGGGCCAAGTAGTAGAACATGTGCAGGGGTAGCAACAGAAATGTTTCAACCCCGAAGCAATCCTTCTGTGAAAAATATATTAAATTAAGGTCAGCTGGAGCAAACTGCTGCTAAACATGGTTAGTGGCAAAAAGAGAGCGTCTTCAAAGAGGGAGCTAATGGCACTGAATTTTTATGTCTAATGAACTGAAAACCCAGGGTCTGATGCAATATTTTATAATCTGTTTACTGTACTATTGGGGTTTTTCTTCAATTCCATGATCAACATTGCAAGTTTGAAATAAATTCTTCCATAATAAACTAGTGATGACCACACGAGTCTGATTTCAGCAAATCATTGTTTCTGTTACAGGTGATGGTTGAGTTAGTTATTTGTACAAAGGAAGAGCTCTGAAATGATTTACTTTAGCACTATATGTAGGCTCTTAGAATTAATTGACAAATAATCATGGGAAGTCCATTCTCTAACATTGCTTATCTAACTGTAATAATGGAGAGATGAGCAAAGATGAATAGTTTCTGAAAAATAAAGACCATTTATTATGTAAAAATTGCATGAGAGAGGCCCGAGAAAAACATGACTGAGTGGGCGTGTGGAGTGTGCTGCTCACTGGTCTAAGTTACAGGAGCTGCCTTATGATGTGAATCAGAGAGATATTTGATGTGTTCCTGAATATTCCCTAGCTTTACACAGGTGCATATGCTCCATTTTACCCAAGTTTAAAATTTTGTTTGCACTTCTAAGTGTCTTCTAAGTGTATTTTAAGTACTGTTGCTCAGGATCTTGCTCGTTCTTGGAGGTTTTTGCTGATGCTCCATTGTAGAGGTTCCTGAGGAGGTACAGACAGGCAGGTGAGACCCGGTCATGTTCCACTGCCATGGCCACGGTTAATCCAAACGTGGTATTTCTACTGGAATTTAAAGAGACAATGGACAATGTGTTTAAAAAACCCAAACAAATAAAACCTGCACACCAACTTAATTTGTATATGCAAATATTGTGCTTGCAGGTGCAGACAGAATAATTGTGCATGGAAATAATCGCAACCCATTTGCATGCATAATTTGTATTTACAGTAATGACATGTACGTATCTACTGGTGCAAAAACTTCTTTGGAATCCAGATAATTCCTGTTGCATTGGTTAATACCTGGAAGCATTTTCTCTTTTACAGTGTCTTTTGGCACTTGTGCATTTTGGAGTAACAGGGAGGGGTCATGATTGTCTGTGTGGTATTCCTTCAGATATTCTTTCATGAACAGAAAAGGGAAGGGCTGTGTCTGAGACTATCTTTTCATTTTCAGGAAAAGGAATGTGTGTATATATATATATAGATTTAAAAGGAAGCACCATTTCCAAAGTATCTCCTGTTTTAGCTTGGGAAGTGAAAACAAAGAGGAAAGCGAAGGAAGCTCTGAAATGGAAGAGACAAAGAACCCAAGCTAACAGGGAGAGGGGCTCAGTGGAACAGCGGCCCATTTCATGATGTAAGCTGCTGATATTGCAGCCTCATGGCATTTCCCATCAAACATGACAGGCTTTATGGCAGCTCTAAATTAGAGTGTGGAGGAAAGTACAAATGGTTAGAAAGTGAGTGTAGCAGGCAATTGCTGTAGAGCTTGTTGTCACTTTTAGTCCTAGTGAAGCCTAAATACTATATTATTGTCTGTTTTGTTGACAGCACCTGCAAAAGCAAACTGAAAAAAGGTCTTCACTTTTTCTCTGACACTGAAGTATTTTCTGTGTTAATTTTCATGTTTTTCTTCAAAGGGGACATAAAACTGTACTTCCATACTGCAGCTTTCAACTGTGTGGTCGTGATTGGAATTTGGGATTAAAACAAATAAAAAATGTACCAAAGTGCTGTTTTGACTCCTGTTGTGTCCGTACAAAAGGAATGCGAGTCCTTCTATAATTTCTGCTGAGAAGTAATTTTGGATCTGTTCTGTGCGTGTGTCTGAAAGAGTGGAAAATACAGATCTTCTTTAGTGCCCAATTACATTATATCTTATACTTGGGATAGAATTGTGATATATTAAGTGGGGCTTATACTGAAGACATTTATTTTCATAAATTCTGCTGCATGGTAATCTTATCATTTGTATCCTTTTTGATTTGGAATGAAATTCTAATGTAATTAAATAGCATTTAAAATAAACTGTGGTGGTCTGACACACAACGTTTGGAATGAAGTGAAGAATTGACCCTGTCAGAGCTGAGCCAAGCTGGGAACATGGGCAGCCTCCTAAAACCCCCTGGGAATGTGCTTTGGGAACAGCAGAGGGTTTGGTGTCCATAATACTGAGATAACCAAAGCCTGGGTAGAATTGCTCAGAATGTTGTTTAAAACGAGATCCCCATGAAAGCACATCCTTTCCGTGCTTCCTTTAAATCACAATTTTTACACTAATTTTTAAATGCAGAAGGGGCTTATTTTGGTTACTATGGTTCTGAAGGATTATTTATGCAGCTGATATCCAAAAATCAATATTTAATCCTTTTAATGTCCTTTTTTTTTTTTTTTTTGACATGCACATCTTACAGTCAAATGGCATCTTTCATGTGTAGTGTTGGGGAAAGCAGGGGGAGCCATCAGAGATTTGAATCTTGGGGGGAAACCTTTCTCTGTAGAATTAGACTTGGCTTGTTCTAGGGCCTGAGAATATCCTTTAGGCCCATGTGTGGTGTGTGCTGTTGCCTTTTAAAGAGTTTTAACATTTCAGTGGTCTTAGAAGACTCTCATGCCTTTCCGGGGCAGGTTAACATTTTTCTGTTGCTTGGCTTTAAATGTGGGCAGGTTCATGGATTAGATAAAGAAGAGAAAGGTCTCTTTACGTAATTTCTCTCTATATTATTAAGTTTCTGTGCCCACTACATTTTATTGACCACATTAAACACAAAATCTGGTAAAGTTTATGATCCAGCACAGAGTCAGCGTGTCAGACACACGGAATGAATGCAGCTGTTTTGTGAGCTCACAGTGGGACTGAGAGCAAACCTGAAAGAAGAGAACTCACTTTGAAAGACCTTTCCACTAGTGTATGGAAAAACCTAGAAAGTTTGTCATTAGGAGGAATTTCATTCTAATCCCTCTTTCCGTCACAGGCTCCATCCTGATCTTGCTGTGCCAGCTGAAGCTGCAGTGAAGGGCTCAGGGTTTGGAGCAGAGTGTGATGAGAGGAGACACGATGCAGGTACAGGTAGCAATGGGCAGTATTTTTGCAGCCTGTGTTCTGTGCACTTTAATTCTATATGAGTGGTTTCAATTTATTAATAGGTTCCTCATCTTTGTGGTCAAGTGTGTGCAGGTCCCTCAGAGTTTCCGCTCAGGAAGTACAGCAGACACCCAAAATGAGCCAGCTGGACAGTCTGGCCATTCATCTTCTTCTGTGTGACTTCAGATGAACAGAAGTGATGAGTTGTCCACAAAATAAAATGTCAGGTTTTATTTATGTTAGTCTCAGAGGTAAAAAGCCATCTCTGCCAGCATCTTGATAGGACAGAGCCCTTATTTTTCAAATATGAGGATGAGTCCCTGGGGATAGCAAACACGAGGAGGGGGGATGTGAGCAGCCCTCCTCCCGTTGGGGATGCAGGAGCTCTCCCAGCATGTGTTCCCAGCACTGTGCTTGGTGGAGGAGAACCCCTGCCTGGGCCTCTGGCACAGCAAACCACAATAAGATTACATACAGAGAGCTTAAACTAATACGAGGCAGAAAGCTGATTATGGGCTCTGTTAATTCATTGGATTCAAATCAAAATGTCTTAGAAGCCAGAAGACCTGCTGGGTTTAATAGTATGGATTACACTGAAGATTATTTCTAGCAGTAATACATACAGCCAGAATCTGTTAGAGGGATGCCCACTTTGTCATTTCTAGAGCAATGACAACTATCTCCGGGAAGAGTTATGTTATCTATCTGCTCAGCCTGACAGCAACAACAATAAAAGTGTGTGTGTTTGGGCTGGTTGGTTGTTTCTTTCCAAGCGAACATGGGATGTACAAAAATCAAACGCAGGACTGAGCAGGGAAATGCAGCAGCAGCAGCAGCAGATCCCTTGCACAGAACATGTCCCTGCAAAGGGAGCTGAACATGGTGGTGGAAGAGAAGGTGTCAAAAAGACATGAACAAGATTGCTCCTAACTTAGAGCTCTGTGATCAGTAGAACTGGTTAATCCAGCTTGGCAAGTGGACGTGTGCTTTTAAAACTGGAATTGTTTATGTTGTGTGCAGCAAAAGGAGTCCTGAGAACTGTTGTTGTAATTTCTCGTGAACTTTCTCGAGGCCAGTCAGTTGTACCCATTGCTTTGTGTTTCTCTTCACTGACAACCATTTCTTTGCACTAAGAAAGCCCCTCAAAAATACAAGTTTGATGACCTCTTCTGACTCCTGGTCATATTCCATTTCATGCTTTTATCAGAGAAATTCATTACCCTTAAAGTAAAGATATAAAGAATAACCAGCAGCTTTTTGAATTAGGCAGCAGTCTTATACAATATCTTAGATGGCACTTTTAACATGCTTTATATGCTTTGATGTTTTATTTTATTTAATATTGTAGGATGCTCCAAGGTGCTTTAACCTGAAGGCTGCTATAAAAATAAAGTGATGGATGAAATTCTTCCCAGGAGCATTTTGGGAAAACTAGTCTGGCAGGTCATCCGTACATGGGACCAATAGTTAAAATACACAGCTAAAAAGGAGCCATTTATTCTGGCTTATCCATTGCACTGTGCAAAGAGAGTTCTGGAAACCATCCCAGCTCCTCCTCCTAAAACTGAGCACGGGGACATTGTGCCTCCCAAAGTGAGGGGTCTGGTACAGGGGGAGAGTTGTGGGAGGGAAAGTTAAAAGCAGAAGGGAACTGTGACTCCTTCGCAGCCAGAAATTGTGCCAATTATTGGACTTTAATTTTTCGTACACAAACTGGGGCAAAAGGTGTTGAGCCTTCAGCAGTGCCAGGACTGTGTAGGTGTTGTGGTTTAACCCCAGCCCCCCCCAGTACCCCCAGCCCCCCCCCAGTGGCA